>QBTX01000893.1:39162-57305 GCA_003063285.2 Arachis monticola | reverse complement strand
GAAAAAGAAAAGAAGACATGCAATTATTTGAATTCTATCTTAGAAAAATTATAGCTTCAATCACTTTTGATAGTGATTGCCCCAATACTTTTTTGATATACTCTAAAGAATGCTTGAACAGTGCGATTTTATAGCTGAAGTTTATGAATGTTAAAATTGTGGCTACTTTGAAAGAATAATGAAAAAAAGAGAAATTAAAAAAAAAAAAAAAAAAAAAAAAAAAAAAAAAATATATATAAATTGATGAAAGGTGCTTAAATCTTGTTAATTAATTAAAATTAAAAACATAAAAAGCTTGTGCCCGACAAAAAAAATGGAGAAAAATAAGCAAAAAGAAGAAAAAAGAAAAGCAAAGCAAAAAAAGCCAATAGCTCTTTAAACCAAAAAGGCAAGAGCAAAAAAGCCAAAAGCACTAAAAAACAAAAAAAAAAGGCAAGGGTAAGAAGGTAACTCCAAGGACTTTAGCAATATGATAACGGAGGGCCCCATAGGAAGATAACAACCTATGCCTAAGCGGCTTAAATAGAAGTTGCTAACCATAAACTTATATTGCTTGTGTCATAAGGTCTAAAGTAAAAAGCTTGAGCACTGAGTGGTATAAAGTTCGTGTCCCAAAAGCAAAACAGAGTGCCTGCTTCAAGATTACTCTGTGAACACCCAAATCTGGGGACTTCTAGCAAAGCTGAGTCAACAATTAAATTCACTAGATTTAAAGTCACATATTCAGAATTAATGTTGTATTTTAAGTTATCTCAGTGGTAAATGACTGGAAACACAAAATGCTAAGGCCACGGCCAGAAATCATAAAGTTAGCTTGGCTTGTTCAAGAATCAACATACTAACTCATGGGGAATGTCAAATAACACATATCTGAATTCTAATGTTCCTTAGAGAAGCCAGATCATTCTGAACTTAATGGAAAAAAGTGAGATTGCCCAAAAACTAGTTCAGAAGCAAAAGACTATAGTCCGCTCATCTAATAGAATTCAATAACTTCATTGATATTCTTGGAAATTTACGAGTATATTATTCATTCTTTTTAATCTAATTTGATTTTGTCAGTTTGTGGGGACAAGCAACAATTTAAGTTTGTTTTTGTGATGATGTGGATATATTTTATACGCCATTTGCATTGTTTGAATATCAATTTAGTAGTGGTTTATAGTTACCTTTTATTATATTTTTTTAAAAAGTTTTTTTAATCGTGTTTGCAAAAAAATCACATTTTACTAAGGCACTAACTTAACATATCTACTATCATTAAAACTGTGGTGTTATTGAATACTTTAAAAAATTTTAGATATTTTTCTGGCTGAAAATGAGAGACCTGAGCAAAAAAATCTAAAATATCAAAAGGCTGAGAAAAAGGAAGAAGCAGATGCACAGTTGGAAAATATACTGATTGGCCACGTTCATCAATCATGGGCTTAAAACAAACTAACATAAACTTAGGATTTCCAATCAATATATAATAAGATCCCATACTTTAGCCCCGAAATGTGTTGATGAGCACCAAATGGACGCTATTCAACAGCCAGCCAGAGGACACACTTTATACTGAGACGGATTTTAAAACACCGGAACTAGCACAAGGGAAAACTGAGAGATATAAAACGACCAAAACTAGGTTCATCCTGTATAGCAGAGACGTCGATGGAGGATTTAACTCTAGGAAAAGGCCGTAAGTTCACGTGTGTTAAAGCTCAATGCTCCAGCCCAAGACCACACTAAGTGGGCGCCAAGAAGTGGATTTGCTGCACTCTCGTGCACTTAGTTATCCAATTTTTGTTATATGTTTTTTTTTTTTTTTTTTTTTTTTCTTTCTCATTTTGTGGTTATGAATTAGGAAGAAACATCATTATCGAGCCAATATATTTCACAAAGGATTGGGAGCGCTGCCGCCACAAAATGGCCACATAGCAAGACATGTATTATTATCGCATTATATAAATTTATGATTTTCTTCTGGGTGGAAGTGCTAATCTACACAACCTCATACGATTTTAAACTGCATATATGGCCCGGAGCATCTGACTGTTACTTCACCGTATGAATGTGAAGTGCAAAAGTACTATTGTGTTCTATGCTCTTTCAATTCATGCATGAACTTACCCTCTTCATCCCACATATATACTCTTGTACTTAATTCAGTTAGGTCAGAATGAAGGAACAGTGACCCTTTCCGGTGAGAGAACAAATTCACATGTAAACACCCACTATCTATAGACAGATTATGCCTCGTCTGATAAAGACACAGTATGTGGAATTCTGCCGAAACGAATTGAACAGCCCCTGAAAACAACACACAAGCCGAGTCCCATAACATGATAGCGTATGGCAAAATCCTAGTAAGTCATTGGGACGGACCAATGGAACCGCGAGTATTGAGTTCACCTTTGGGAATCACATACATCGAATCCAAAACACATGGATATTGTGGAGCATTGACACTCAATCACACTGCAGAACAACAACAACACCAAAGCCATTCAAAACTACGATAGAGGAATTAAGAACACTTTCCGTCGACCTAGAGATGCCAAATAGCAAGACACAAACGTGCGGGGCAGGCATTCCTGAGATCCAAAAGTCTAAACCTGTCTGGTATTCCGAGTATGATCTGGGACGGGATGACTGTGCGAGCTTCAAACTCACAAATTTTGGGCACAGTGACAGTGCGTGAAAGGATAATTGTATCCTATTCCGACACAAAAGAGTCATTGGAGAACCGGGACAATGAATAGGCCGTGCAGAATAGAAACAGCCTGTGCCTATGTGATTATTTATGCTGCATGATCTGTGACGCTAAGAGATTTCCTGTGTCCGCAATTGAAAATCAATTAGGCCATACAAGAAAAAAATTTATAACCGTACCTGGACAAAAGGCATTGTATTCACTGCAGAAGGAAATTTGACGAACCTGGATATGGACCAACTGGACATATGAGATAGATCCGACCAACTAGACTATCCAAAGAACCCAAACAATGGAGCCATGGAAACACCAAAGGCAGCATTATCTGCATTTTTTGTTATTGAATGTATATTATTGACAATAGAAAGCAGAGGATTTCAGGAATTTATGAATGTTGATAAGTTCAAGTCAAATATATGCATCATTTCCAGAGAACGCTTAATCTGGAATTAAGAATCTTCAATAAAAAATGAAAAAGAAAAAAAATTTAAAAATTGTGAAAACAAATTACCTACCACTACCAATGAATTACATAAGTATCTTTATTTCTAATTACGTTTTACTTGGTTATCTTATCAACTTACAACGCAAAACTATAATAATCCCCAATTAATCTACCTGACTAGATTTACAAAGATTGACCATATGGCTTGACATTACAACGCCCGGCAATCTCCGCGGGAAGTGTGCGGACCCTTACTCCGGTAAATACGCGAACAAGGTCGTTTCCTACTTGGACGACCCAGTCACTTGCTGGTTAAGTTGCTACCGGAGTTGTGAAAAGGGTGATCACCAATTCTGCTGCACACAATAAGGATTGATAATTGATCATGACATCTTTGGCAGCTTCTTATTTTTTTTTACCAAAAAATTCTTAAAATATTAAATTTTTTTTTTGTTTTTCTAAATATTATTCTGTTTATTTAAATTGCTTCCATAGGTTGTTGATATTCTTTGTTAGTTTGCAGAAAAATAGTTCTATTAATGGGCAAAAAGCTACACTAGCCCACTTTGATCATTAAATTAAATTTGCCTTATGCAAAATTAAAAGTGGCTAAAATCTAAAGTTGGCCCGAGAAACTAATAAAAATCCCAAGTAAACTTTTCTCTTGGTCCAACATCATCATTGATCCCAAAACTAGAAGAAGAAAGAAGTGGATCAAGGCATGCTTCGAGCGTTCCCCAAACCTTCCAATTTATTAATTGGAACCCAAAATCTCAAGTTTCAATTGTAACTTCATTCTTGTAGACGTGTTCCGAGTTACCTGAAACGTTCTGAGGTCGAATCTTCGGACTACGATCTCTCCGGTCTGGGAGCCTGGCGTGTACCGACTTGCTAGAACGTTGAGGTAGCCTGCTAGTCCTCCGCCTTCGTCACCGGAGGGTGTGGTACCTGCCAAGGACCTCTGATGCTTAAGTCAGTACGGCCTTTAAAGTAGGTTTTTTGTTAGAAATTGGGAGTTATAATTATACCATATGAGTGCCTCCAGATCGGTATTTATTGTGGTGTGCCGATCTTCCTTGAGATTAAGTTTGACCTAATCCTTATCTATTCTTTCATGGGTGAGATTCATATCTTTTGCCATCTGCATCTTAGTAGGCGGTGGTTCTTTGTTTTGGGCCTCTTTGGGCCTTAGTGGAGATACCAAAGCTTTTTTGTGAACAGACGTTGGTAGTGGGCCAACCTTTCATTAGGTTGGTCCCTTTGTCTTCAACCAACCCGACCCTATAGCTCAGACCAGTGTACTGAACAGTGTCCATCGTATGCAAGTTAACCTTATTCCTGAGCGTTGTGCTCGCTTCCCGGAGCTTCGACCTTTTCTTGGGGGAGGTCGAGCTATAGCTTATTCCTGCTGAACATGCCCGAGGTGCTATTGCTCTATTTGGGCGAGTTTTGCGTCATTAATGTTGTTTCAAAATGCGAAGCATTTTTCCTTTTGCTCTTTAAATTTCTGTTGCCGTCTCGAGTTGACATCTAGTTTCTATGGGTTCTTGCAAGAGCCTTTAAAGGCTTCATAAATTTGGACTTTTTACTCCTTGCCGTTTCGTTTTCCCCACTTTGTTATTTTGTTTTAAAATCAAAGGGGTTTTGTTTTCTTCAGTTTCTTTCCTCGAACTGCTTCTTTTGCTGTTCTAAGAAGAAGACCTTTCTCTCACTTATATTCGTTAAAATTTGCCCCAAGCTATTTTCCTTTCCTTGGAGCTTCGAGGCGATTGTTGGTGTGGATCATCCGTGATTTTGCCATGCGTTTGTTGTTACTGCTTTTTCTCATTTTAGGTTGGTACTTTGCTTTGTGCCTTTCGCATTCTTTTTCATGGTTGCGATCCTTCTGCTTGATGTTTAGTTTTTGCTGCATGGCCTTCTGTTTTATTTAAAGTTTTTATCTTTTCTTTTTATTTAGTTGTTTGTGCGAAAGTGGTGAGCTATTTTCATTTTTCTTCGAATCTTTTTTTGCGCTTTTCTTTTCTATGTTCTTCATGCCTCCAAAGGGCGTCTCTGGGTTTGCAGTGGAGATTATTGAGGTTTTTGTGAACCTGTGGGTGCCCTTTTGCTGCCGTGTTTCGGTGTTTTATTTTTCACTCTCTTTCATTGTCTTGTCGAGTTGTTTAGTGACGCCCTTTTTTTCTTGCTGTAGGTGTAGTTTCTATGTCTTCTCATAGGAAATATGTTGAAAATGTCCACAAAAGTTCTCCTAGTATGGTTGACTGGTTAGATTCTATAGTTTTAGGAAGTGTCACTGTAGCGGACTCGGAATAGTGTGAAAAATTTAGAGGTATCATAGGATTGATGGACAAATAGGAAGATAAGGAAGGAACTTATGAGCAGGGGTCGCCCACCCGAGGAAGGGTCAGTTGTCCTTCCTAAATCGGGCAGAGCGCCCGTTCTTTTATGCGTACGACTGCTTTTTTACCAAGTTGGGTGTTACCCTTCCTTTTACTGAGTTTGAGATCGACATCCTCTGTAACTGTAATCTTGCCCCTTCTCGTCTTCATCCCAACTCTTCGTGGCCTGGTCATGAAGAATTTTTCAAGTTACCGTTTACAGGGAGTTGGGTGTCTGACCTTCCCTTTGTATATTCATTTACCTGTTTGTGCTAACCAAACGTTAGGCGGCCATGAAAGAAGGCTTCTTTTATCTCATTCGGGCTACCCGGGATAGGTATAAGTTCTTTTATCTATAATCTTGATGACTTCCTTCTCATGATTTTAAAAAAATTCTACTAAACGTTCGGGTTGTAGATGATGTTCATCCTTTTTTTCTTGATGAGAATAAGGAACCTAATTTTCCCCTTTGGTGGCAGAAACCCTGTAGTTCTTTAAGTATTACTTCAGAGAGTCTTGATTGAGTAGAGAGGCCTTTGTGAGGGTGTTTTGGAGGAGTACTGGGGGGAGCCTCCTCACTTGGATACAAAGAAAGCGTTTAGGATCCTGCTCTTCTCCGTTCTGAGCTAGGTAGTGCCCGACCTCTTTAAAATTCTTACTGTCTTTGTTTTTTATCATTTGTTGCGTAATAGTTTTTGTGAATTCTTTATCTCAGAGATGGTTTCTGTTACTCTGACATCGATGAAGCGTCCTTGGCAACGACAAGAAAAATGGTGGCTTCGCCGCAGGAAACTTACAGTGGAGAAGATCGATCAATCTTCCCAGGTCCCGCCGAGGAAGCCAGACGTGCGTGACCCTCATGGTTTGAGGAAGATTATTCCGACTCCTCAAGTCCAGACTGTTCCTTCTGACCCAGTTCAACCATCTTCTGGTGCTGCCTCTTCCCCTTCTTCGTCTAGGCCTTCTCCCAAAAGGCAAAGAACTGATGGTGCTTACAACCTCGATGATAAGGATTTTGATGAATGTAACCTTGCTTGCGGAGACACATCGCTCCATATGGTTTGGATTCACAACTTTTGATAGATGTTGTGGCCATCCTTAAGCATCTCGATTTTATATCTAGGAACAGTATTCAGATGGCTAATCTCAGTGCTGCGTTGTCGAGAGGGAGTTTCCCAAAATAAGTTAACCAATATTAATGTACCAAGCGCCTTCCTGTAGGAAGTAGGCTTAAGGCATGATTAGTGAGAGGGTGGAGAGGGTTGACGACTTGATGCTAGAGGTAACAAAAAATGTTGGATGCTTTCTGGAGGAGGAGGGATATATGCCCCAGGCTACCATGCAGAGTGCGGCTGCCAACTTAGGCTGAGATATGGCCGAGTATGGCTAAGGAGAGGCTACACCGGACATTATGGTAAAGCTTCTGGAGAGTTAAGGAAAAATCCAGTCTTTCTTATTAATGATACCGACTGAGCGCATTGGTCAACATAGTTGAATGCATGACCGCTCTGTACGCAAGAATTTGAAAGCTCATGTCCGGGTTCTTACTCCTAATGCCGACCTCGCCTTATTTAGCATGGACAACATCGTGGAGGATAGGCAAGATGTGACTGTTCCCCTGATGATGATGAGGTTCCTCCTTCTGACTCGAAGGCCAAGGCTTCTACAGCCCCTTCTACTGATACATCCCAACCTGAGGCAGACCCTGATGTGGAGATCTTAAATGGCCCGGATGGTGTCATCGGAGCTATCCCGATTTCAGTCATTCATCCAGCTCCTCAGGATGTGCGATGGGGGCCTTAAGCTGGATCCCTGTGTAGACTTCGTCTTTTACTGCTCTTCTTGATTATGCGTATTGGTATGGTCCGACTTATTGGACTTTAAACTCTTTATTATTGTAAACTTTTTGAGTAGTTCTCTGACACTTGCAGTTGCTCTCTAGCATATCTTAAGTTTTTATATCAAAACACCTTTACTCTTGGGTTGCCATTGCGTATCCTTTAGTCTTTATGTTATCTTTTTTGAAAATTTCCTTGTTTTGATTGCTCTGGTGGTGTGCTGGCCAATTTCTACCCGAAATGCCTTTATCTTTGTTGCTGCTTTCAACCTTTTATTGCGCCTTGTCCTGGGATAGTGTCCCTTTGTGGGTTTTCCACCCTCGTCTTAGGATTAGGTTTTTGCGCTTTCCCGGCAAGCATCCTTTCTGACGACATTAAGGTAGTGCTCATTTCATGAACTTCTACCTTTGTGCTTTTTTATTTGCGTCTTGCGCCTTGTTTTAGTTGTGCTGACAACCTTTCTGAGTTGCTTTGGTTCTGCTTTTGGCGATTTCATCCTTGCAGCTTGTTGCTTCGCGTTGCAGGCTTTTAGTCGGTTTCCAATAAAAACTTTCACGGTAGTGTTCTGCCTCTGAACTTCTTTACCCTTTTAGTATTAAATTTGGACGACCTTGAGCCTATTTGAGGCTTTTAAGTAGCATCCTTTTTTGGACGCCCTTCCCTGGCAAACTACCTCTTTCAGCTTAGCAACTTTGATACTAGGTTTTTCAACCTTTTTGACCTTCGCGTGGTTAGGAAGGCATTGTTCCCGCCTATTTAGTGATCCTTTAGCTGGTCCGACTTCTCTGTCGGGCCTTTTTAAGTTATTTTTGGCAACCCCAGTTCTTATCCAGGCCTCGTCACGCCGCTTTAATACGGCGTCTTCTTATTATACTTTCTTCTCATATTAATTTTGGCCTTGTCGCTTCACCTTGCCGACCTTGTTGTTGTTTTCCTGGTCAAAAACAATGAATTTTGCATTTTCTGAGCATAAAATTAATGCGATTCCTTTTGCGGTAGGAAACTTTTTTAGGGAATTCTATTTTTATTAAAATAAAAAGCAATGAATCAAGAATGTAAATAAGCATTGTAATATTACGTGCTGTGGGTTCACGCCTGCATTAGTCAAGCCTGCCCTCAGGTACTTGGCCTAGTGCCTCATTGAAAAAAACCTTTAGTGGAAATGATCAGACACACTTTTTGGGCTCAATTACCTTTGTTCTAGAGGGTTATAGTACATTTTTAGGTTACAAGCGTACCAAGACCTCGGGAACTCCAGCTCTTGGAGGTTGGACACCTTATAATAACCTTCTTCCGTAGTACCTTCCGTAATCCCAGCTATGGTCCTTTCCGATTAGCAGCTAGCTTTCCCGCCTTTCTCTGTCTAACCGGACCTATCTCCGATATTTCAATTTCGGGATTTAGGATGAGGTCATGTTGCAGCGAATCTCATTTTAGGATAACTTCCGGTGTTACCTGGCCAGGCAATCGACGCTTCAGGCATTCCTCTCTAATCCGAGCTCTTTCTCTGACTTCTGGAAGCAGGTCAAGCTCTCCTCTTTTGTAGCATCCGGGGTTCGGTGTCGTGATGGTAAGAGAATTACCCTAGGGAGATCTCTCGATCCTCACTTCTATAGGATCATTGCCCTCCCTTCCGGTAAGCATGTCGGAGGGTGATTCGTCCCATCTGGACGTGAGGTACTTATCTTGATTATTCGCCCATAGAACTTTTGAGGGAGCTCTCAGCGTAAGACTCCTTTCGCGATCCTGTAATTCGATGCTTGAAACCCCTGGCCAATCTATGAACTCTTTCGTTGACGACCTATTCCGCCTATCCGTCCGGCTTGCGCGGTGTTTGGTGCCACGTAACTATTCAGTGAATCATCAACAATGGCTGCCAAAGACATGGAAGCATCTCAAACGTTGAAGTCACACTTGACACTAATTCCGAGTACCACTAAACTAGCAAGTGCACTGATCGTCCAAGTAATACCTTAACGTGAGTAAGGGTTAGTCCCACGGCGACTGTCTGGCTTGACGCAAGGCTACTGGGTCATCTTGTAAAATTCTCCCAGTACAGTAGATTCCAAATAAGTCTATGGAGGATTGATAATTAAAGATAAATAAAAAATTCAATAAAAGCATAGAGATAGAGATACTTATGTTATTCATTGGTAGGAGAGTTTCGCATACGACAGTATGAAGATGCTTTTGTTCCTTATGAACCTCTTGCGTTTCCTCTCTTGGCCTGTCTTCAATCTTGCGTACTCCCTTTCCATGGCAACCTTTATGTTGGGCATCACAGTTGTCAACGGCTACATCCCGTCCTCTCAGTTGAAATATCCTGTGCGGCTGTCACCCGCACGGCTAATCATCTGATGGTTCTTTCGAGGTCGGATGTGTTGCAATAGGATCCATTGATCCCTTTTTGCGTCTGTACATCGCCCCAACCACTCAGCGATTTGAAAAAGGCTCGTCACATCGTCCATTTCCTCTCCAGATCCCCACCCATTACTCAGAATACGACAGAGACTTAAGGATTTTTATACATTTCCTGGATCTTCAGGATGGCCGCCACTAATTCTCAGCCGTATACACGGAAGTGTTCTAATCTAGAATTAGAAACCCAACGAGATACACATTCAAGCTTGTATGCATGTAAACGGGCAAGTGGTTGTCAGGCACGCGTTCCTAAAGGAGAAGGAAGTGTGAGGAGCGTGTCACATATCATCACCTTCATCATGTTTCTTGTGTGCGAATGAATATCTTAGAGAAGAGATAGGCGTTGAATTGAATTAGAAAGAAACAGTAGTACTTTGCATTAATTCATGTAAAAACAGCAGAGTTCCACACCCTAATCTATGGTGCGTAGAAAAACGTCCACGTTGAAATACAATAATTGATAATGGTGTTCATTGCTTCGGCCCCAGAGTAGGAAACCTTGAAGAACCAAGATGAAAATCCAATAGCAAAATGTCCTATTTATAGCAGAAACTAGTAGCTAGGGTTACAGAAATTAAGTAATTAATGCAGAAATCTGTGACATTCCTGGACCCATTTGTGTGTGCTGGAGCTGAGCATTGAAGATTCCATGTGTAAAGACTTTTCGTAGAGTTAAACGCCAGATAATAATATCCAGAAATGTGATTTTTATTTAAAAAACTAATAAAAACACAATACAAATGTAACTAACTACAATATACTAAAAACATACTAAAAACAATGCCAAAAGAAACAGCGATATTAATCTTATACCGCTCATCACAACACGAGCCAAACCTAAATTGGTGCTTGTCCCCAAGCAACTTGAAATCAAAAAAGGATTAAAAAAGAAGAGAGAATATACAATGAATTCCATAAACATCTATGAAGATCAGTATTAATTAGGTGAGCAGGATGACTTCCGAGGCTTTCTAGCTGCTCGTGTGCTTCATGGAACCAATCGTACTTTTGCGGCAAATATACTCACACCATATTATTCCTTCGTTCAAGTTCAGAAAGATGATTGGCTTTCTATAGGAACTCAGAAATCTTAGAGGTAGTATATATATTAATTCTCTAGTTACAGTTATGGTTATTCTTGAACATGGCTACTTTATGAGTCTTGGCCGTCACCCAAAGCAAGTCTTTGGTTTTCCCGCCTATTACCACCTGATACATAAATGCCACAGACATATAAACTTGGTTTGAACCTTTTCAGATTGTGACTGCCAGCTTTGCTAAGAGTCCCCAATTAGAGGTGTCCAGAGCCTCTTAAGCAAGCCACTCCTTTTCTGCTTTGGACCACGACTTCAACCGCTTCCAGTCCTTCTCAAGTTTTTCATTTGGACCTGCATGCCACAAGACATGGTTAGGGACAGCTGGTTTAGCCGCTTAGGCTAGGATTTATTCCTGTGGGCCCTCCTAATCCACTGATGCTCCAAAGCCTTGGATCCTTTTTATTTACCCTTGCTTTTGGTTTAAAGGAAAAATATATTCGGTTCGGGGAATTCTAAGTAGAGTATGCCGTCCGTGCCTTCAGAGTAAATAACGGAAGTGGTGCCAATTGCTTACGCCGTGTCATAGTCTGAGTATAATGAGCGTTTTCGTTCTACCCGGATCAGTTTCACTATTTGTTCTAATTTTTCAATATGGTGTCAATTGTTTATATCTGGAATATAACGAATTAACAATAGAATGTATTTTTATTATCAATTCCCAATTTATTTTAATTGTTGTCAGTCGGAGAAACAAGGTATTAAACAGACTATATGTGCTTTCGACAACCCATGAATCCTTTTTTTTGCTGCTTTTGCTTGCTTCAAATAGTGATCCACTCTCTTAAGTGGATGGACTATCTATCTTTTTTTAAAAAAAAAACATTATCTATAACGCTTATTAACGTCTCATAGTTATCAAGCAGCCAACAATTTTAAACATTCATGAATTACAAATTCAAAAAAGTCCGAAATGGCTCGAGACCCCCAGATGAAGGTGTATCAAAAGAGTCCATCATGGTATAAAGAGAGACTAATACACTAGTTAAGAAATCAACGTATCTTAATTTAATACTGAGTCATTATTATTTTGAGAAAAAAAAAAAAAAAAAAAATTATGAGCAATTAAATCTCCTTGGGGATAGTCCACTTTGGTGTTATTTTTGGCTGAGCTTGATCAATCAACGAGCTGAGGCTTCTCTGGGAACACGCGCCACAGTATCAAAAATAAACTAATACATAATCGGTTTTTTAGGCATCAACTCCGGTATCATTACGTGTGTTTCTGGGATAATTCAGTGCACTTCTGTATACCTCTTTGTCCCCATATATAACTTCCAGACAAGCAGAGCATGTCACTTGTGCGTTTTTATACGCCAAGTTATCGTCATCAATTCCGAAAAAAATATAAAGCTAAATAAGATGATTATCTTAAAGCTCATGTTATGTCATCTATATCTCTCCAATTCTCCTGAGCGAGCGTCCACATTAGGATTCTAGTAGTCTACCCAAGGACAAAAAATCTATTTCGGACTTTACAGGAGCGACTAGTAGATACATGTTCAATACAGAGCATCACAGTCCTATATCCATAGAGCTATAGCCTAATAAATCTATACAGAGTTTTGGCTCAAGTCCCTCAATTATCAGCACACTATAAAAATTAACCTAAAATCACAAATATCCGAACAACATAATTCACATAGAGTAACAGAAAAGATCCAAGATAATATGATAATTTAACATAAAAAGCTAATTGAAAAAAACATCCCTTAAGGAATATAAGTCTCAAGAACTACTAAAAAAGACGGTACCTTTACCCACAACCTATAATGCATAAAAAGCGGTGATAATAGAGTTTATCCGGCCCTGCTGGTCTTTCTCCTACTTCAAAGCTCGAAGGATTCCTAGACCAGAAATCCCTCAGATTAACTACTGGACCCGCCTAGAAGGCTGAGATGCGATGTCACAGCAGCTTGCCAGCAAGACACTATTGCAGCTATCCAAAACTTCAAAGGAAATGAACTAGGCTTACACTATATCCCCTATATAGTATGCTCCTCCTAGTATTATCATAAATTCTTATTGAAATAGGAGAACAAGGTGCTGAACTACAGGGAGCAAACCTCAGTTTCCTAGATACTTTTATGTGTCTTCGTTCTCATACTTATACAATGGAGCCCAGAGCATAGGAAATTTGGTAAAGCGGTATCTGTGCACTCCAACCTAAAATGATAAGTGGTGGTCGAGCCATTATATTCTAGGATAGTCATCATAATTATACTCTGCGTAGCCGTGAGAGAGGATGCTTCTGAGATCTTGACTCCACGCGGAATGAAGTAATTTGTAGCGATGTAATAGATTGCTATCCTTGCAGGCATCTCAGTGATTATCATGCGTAGATCGACTCCTAATCTCCGACTGTTAATAGATGATTATTGTCCTCGCGAGTATTTAGTGCTCCAATCCTTAATACATCTATAAGTGATGAATAGGCTATCATATGTCCTTCAGAAGATTACTAGAAGAGGCATATGTGTCCTCTGATGTCAGATCTTCAGAATAAAGTTAACAAAAGTGTATAGGAAAGACTAAATTAAAGAAGGATGAGACAGCGAACACATCAGAGGTGCTCTGATGCCAGAAGAGGTAGAGAGAGGTCCTATAAGTGCGTCGATAGGCGCGACGAATGTGTATAGAAGGTACTATAGGAGTAGTATGACACCTTGTCAATAGAAATGAATAATAATCTAGCTTAGACTCCCTAATTTATGAGATTGCTTATGGTATTCTTAATATGACAACCTCAGGAATAACTTCATTATATAAATGTAACATTCAGCATGAGCCCGCGATTAGACTAAAGTTGAGAAATGGACATGGGAGCGTGGATGAAAAACTCCAACCATCCCCTAGCAACAGGCTTGAGGTACGATGCCTTCTTAGTTGAACCGGCTTCCCTCCTGAATCTCTCTTCCATTGAGCGCCCTCTTCACAGATGTCTATGAGAACTTGGTCCAACCTTTGATCAAAGTTAACCCTTCTAATGAAAGGGTAAAGATCTCCTTGCATTATTGACAAATGGAGCACCAACCTTACATTCTCCAGAATAAAAATAATAAGCAATTATATATGACACAACGAAACCCATTAATAAGCCAATTCGTATTGGGTCCCGAAGGTTCACACTATTGGCGCAATCATGGTCATTTCGCTAAATCAAATGCCCAAATTGGGCGCAATAGAAACTCGTTGAAACACGATTCAAAATTCTTCTTAGAATCTGTGGGTTGAGGAGAACATTCCCAACCTCCTGGTCAATGTCGATTCAAATGCGTATCTAATGATCGGATCTCCGGGACTCATTCACCAATTGTGTATGATAGATTATATGCGATAAGGCACCTAATCGGCAGATCCTACCCTAGCTCTTCTCCTTTATCTGCGACCTCGCAACTTCATAGAAGGTGCTCAATTGCTAGCTCACACATCTCAATGGCAGTGTATGGACAGAGTCTGCTTACACGTATTGTCTGCCCCAAAAGAGATGTTGACACACAGAACAGTGTTAAACGACTCCTGACCTTCCTTTGCTGCTTGTGCATATGATATTCCCCATTACTGTGCCATAAATAGTTATGAGGAATCACAAAAACTATGAAAAGCGATCTCGACTCCTCTATTACCACATCCCCAAACTTAGAAGGATGCATTCTCTATCTCGTACTCGCGCAAAATTAGATAGATAAAGTACTAGAAAGAGACAAAGTCTTTATGAGGGGACAGCCAAGCCGACGACAAAGACTCTAATGAGGAGAATATGTGGAAAGGCTGGTGTGCTTCAAGAATTCAACATACCTAGACTAGGAGAATTCAAATAACACTAAATCTAAATTCTGAGTTCTTCTAAACTTCAAAGGATTAAATGAGTGCCAAAACTGTTCAAAGCCTAAAAAGCTACTATCCGCTCATCTAATTAGAATTTAAGCTTCATATAAAACTCTGAAAATTTCTCTTGATTTTCTTCTATCCTATTTTATTTATCTAGTGCTTGGAACAAGCAACAGTTAAGTTTTGTGTTGTGATGAGCGGATATTTATACCATTTTGGAGTTTTTCATATTTTTTTAGTAGGCATTTAGCTCTTTTTAGTAAAATTTTATTAGTTTTTTTTTTTTTTACTTTTTTTGACTTTACTATGAGTTGTGTGTTTTCTGTGATTTCAGCGAATTCTGGCTGAAATTGAGACCTGAGCAAAAATTCTGATTTAGAGATCTTGAAAAAGACTGCAATGCTGTTGGGATTCTGACCTTCTGCACTCAAATGAAAGTTTAAATACAAAGACTAAATGGGGTCTCGTTCCAATTTTCATTTTTGAAAAGTTGATTACGCGATGCAAGGGGAGCAGTGTCTAGAGTGTGTTGAGATACATGATGTCATGTGTGAATAGCTATCGCGAGATGCGATATGTGATTGCTGCTCAAGTTGAGATGAGTATAGAAACGTAAGCTGAAGTTCGATACGCACGACTATCCTGCATTTATTCTACCTCGCTGATGGTGTGCGTGAGCGTTAAAACGCCAAAACAAGTTACCAAACCAGAGTTAAACGCCCAAAAATCAGATAACTGGTTTCGAGAAATACTGTGCAGATGTTATGAACTCTCGAGTAGAATGAGTTTAGAATAGCCTATGCACGTGAAAGCTTTAATGCTCAGCCCCAGCACATACCAAGTAGGTCCCAGAAGTGGATTTCTGCACTATCTATCTTAGTTTACTCATTTTTTGTAAACCTAGGTCACTAGTTGAGTATAAAAACTACTTTTAGAGATTTATTTTGTACCTCACGACATTTTTACATCTGAATTTGTATCTTTGATGGTATGAGTCTCTAAATCCCATGGTTGGGGGTGAGGAGTGAAGAGAGGAAGTTTTGCGTGGTCTAGAATTCAGAATAAATTTCCGTTGCAAGTATAGCTTCTAAACCAACAAAAGTCCTTTCTTACACATGTTTTGGTTGTCACAAGTAACAAACCCAATAAAAATAATTAACCGAAGTATTCAAACCTCGGGTCGTCTTCTCTAGGAATTGCAGGGAAGTATGATTTATTATTGGTTATGGAAAACAATATTTGGGTTTGAAAAGGTTTTGAATAAGAGAAATAGATTGCAGGGAATTAATAAATTAATAACTAATAAAACTCTTAGCAAGGTACGAAAACTGGAAGTCCTATCCTAGTTATCCTTATCAATGGTGATGAGAATTGAGTTTAATCCCACTTAGTTAACCTTTGCTAAATAAAGGAAGGTCAAGTGGACTAATAAGTTTGATCCTCAGGTCCTAGTCAATTCCTAAGGAAACTAGAGTTATTGGAATGCGATTCGATTAATGAAATTAACAATTATCAATCACGATGAGTTTGATAACTCCAGAGTCACCAATTAATCAACCAAAGCCAATAGTAAATAATCTAAATAAAAAAAATAGGGAAAAGCAATCATGAGTCCGAAATACCTCAATTTATATTATTTAAAAAAATCCTAACATGAATGGTACATAAGACAAATAGGCAACATAAGTAATACAAGCATCAAAGTATCTGAAAGAAAAAGAGAAATACAAAGTAAAAGGAATATTGAACCTGATATGAAGATGAGATAAATCCTAATCCTAATAGAAATCCTAATCCTAAATCCTAAGAGAGAGGAGAGAACCTCTCTCTCTAAGAGCTACATCTAAATTATGAAAAATGTGTTATGAGTTATGAATTGATGTTTTGAGTCTCTGCATGTTCCCTGACTTTAATCTGTGTTTTTGGGCCAAAAACTGGGTTGAAATGCGGCCCGGAATATGTGCCAGTGACTTTTGTAATTCTGCAGATCGCGCACGTCACGCGGCCACATTGTCCACGCGTTTGCGTCACTCAGCGTTTCTCGTACCACGCGTTCGCGTCGTCCACGCATTCGCGTCGTTTGCGCAGCTTCCAATCCGCGCGGTCACGTTAGGCACCCGAGCGCGTCACTGTGATTTCTTCCATTTCACGCGGTCGCGTGAGCCATGCGACCGCGTGACTTCTCACTGGTCATCTCCTCAATTCCTTGTATTCCTTGCACTTTTGCACGCTTCCTCTTCATTCTTTATGCCATTCCTTCCCTATGAAGCCTGAAACACTTAACACACAGATCACGGCATCGAATGGTATGAAGGAAGATAAAAATATACAACTAAAAGGTCTTTAGGAAGCAAGTTATCAATCATAGAATATTTTTAGGTATGAATTGTAAATACATGCAAATCATATGAATAAGTGGGTGAAGACTTGATGAAAACCACTCAATTGAGCACAAGATAAATCATGAAATAGTGGTTTATCAAATAGCTCTGCCCTGTCTCGATGAATTAATGCAATTATTTCTATTTTCTATTCAATCACGCCTATTTCTATTCTAAGATATTCATTCGCACTTCAACATGATGAATGTGATGATCCGTGACACTTATTACCATTGTCAACCTATGAACGCGTGCCTGACAACCATTTCCATTCTACCTTATATTGAATGTATGTCTCTTGGGTTCCTGGTTCACGAGTTTGACTGCCTCTCCTGACAACAGAGCATTCAAATTTGTGAGATCAGAGTTCCGTGGTATAAGCTAGAATCAATTGGCAGCATTCCTGAGATCTAGAAAGTTTTAACCTTGTCTGTGGTATTTCGAGTAGGATCCAAGAAGGGATGACTATGACGAGCTTCAAACTCATGAATGCTGGGCGTGGTGACAGACGCAAAAGGATCAATGGATCCTATTCCAACATTAGTGAGAACCAACAGATGATTAGCCATGTACATGGACCCTTTTCACTGAGAGGACGGCTGGTAGCCATTGACAACGGTGATCCACCAACATACAGCTTGCCATGGACGGAGACCTGCGTGCGTGAAGAAGAAGACAGTAGGAAAGCAGAAATTCAAAGGACAGAGCATCTCCAAAACTCCAACCATTCTCCATTACTGCGTAACGTATTCATTTCATGCTCTTTCACTTTTTACAATTAAAACTAAGAACCACTATTGATATCCTGACTAAGAATAATAAGATAACCATAGCTTACTTCAAGCCGGCAATCTTTGTGGGATCGACCCTTACTCACGCAAGGTTTATTACTTGGACGACGCAGTGCACTTGCTGGTTAGTTGTGCGGAATTACATAGTGTGAGTGTAATTTTCGTGCACCAGTTGACTTAGTCAAAAAATTTTAAATAAGTTGTTTCTTGTTAGTCAAGTCAAGATTTCAATTTCAAAAATCCTATCTTTTCAAAACTTTTTCAAAAAT
>QBTX01000893.1:0-30109 GCA_003063285.2 Arachis monticola | reverse complement strand
GTAGTAGTAATTAGTCTTTTTATTTTTTTTTTTTCGATCTTTTTTTTTTTTTTTTTTTTTTTTTTTTTTTATTTCATCAAACATGAATAAATAGCGATATTTTAGAATAGAAGGAATTTTTTTTCGGTCTTAAAAAAAATAAAATTATTTATGTGGTGCAACACTTTTTGTCTTCTAAACGAATACGAAGGGGAAGAAAAGATTAAGATTTGGCAAAGAAGAAGTGAATCAAAGATTTTTAACTATTAATTAAAAATAATTGAAAGAAAATGTTATTGATTAATCTGAAAAATCATAAAAGTTGATTCTTGAGGCAAGAAGATAGCAGTTGAAAAAAAGAGGAGAAGAAGAAAGAAAGAAAAGGCCAATAGCCCTTAAAACCAAAAAAGGCTAAGGGTTACAAAGTGATCCAAGCTATTGGCATCAATGGATAGGAGGGCCTAAAGGAATAAATGCCTGGATAGCGACTTGTAAGCCCAGGCTGTACGCCTTACAGTCTTCTTGTGCGATCAGGTCCATAGGGAAAAGTTGGGCTGAGTGTGGTTAAGTTGTTGATCCAATAAGAGTGGTGCTTAAACTTTGGACACCTGATAATTGGGGATATTAGCATAAGCGTGTCACATTCTGAGATGGTTCACCCCAGTTTGTCTGTGGCATTTTATGTATCCGGTGGTAATACTGGAAGACAAAGTGCTTTTGGGAGCCACGACCCAAGACTCTTAAAGTAGCTGTGTTTCAAGAATCAACAATTACTAGACTTAGGAGATCAATACACTATCTTGAAATTCTTGAGTTCTTCTAAACTATCAAAGGATAAGTGAGGTGCACAAGAACTGGTCGAGAGCCAGAAAAGGCTATTAGTCCCGCTCATCAAATGAGAATTAAGCTTCATTAAACTCTAAAATTGTCTCTGATTTTCTTGTCTATCCTATTTTATTATCTAGGGTTGCTTGGGAACAAGCACGTTTAAGTTTGGTGTTGTGTATGGCGGATATTTTCTGATCGCTTTTGGAGGTTGTTTCGTATTGTTTTAGTAGGATTTAGACTTTTTTAGTAGATTTTTATTTTTCGTATGCAATAAAGTCACATTTTGAGACTTTACTATGAGTTTATTGTGTGTTTTTCGTTGATTTCAGGTATTTTCTGGCTGAATGAGGGACCTGAGCAAAAATTGATTTAGAGTCGAAAAAGGACTGCAGGATGCTTTGGGATTCTACCTTCCTTGCACTCGAATGAATTTTTGGAGATACAGAAGTCTAAATGGGGAGTTCTCAATTTCATGTTTGAGGTGAGACATCCAGGGCTTTCGAGAAATTTATTATAGTCCATACTTTGTTCTTGATTAGATGACGCAAACTTGGGTTCAACGCCAACTTCTGCCCTATTCTTGGCGTTAAACGCCAGAAACAGAAACAGGTTACAAACCAGAGTTAAAACGCCAAAACAGGGTTACAAACTGGCGTTTAACTCCAAGAATAAGCCTATGCACGTGAAAGCTTTAATGCTCAGCCGAAGCACACACAAAGTGGTCCCAGAAGTGGATTTCTGCGATATTTAGGGCTTAGTTATCTTTTTTGTAAAACGCGAGGTCACAGTTGAGTTATTTTAAAAACGTATTTTAGACGATTTATTTTGATACCCTACACGACATTTTACATCTGGATTTGTACCTTTGACGGCATAAGTCTCTAAAACCCATTGCTGGGGGTGAGGAGTAAGAGAGGAGTTTTGCCTAGTGGTCTAGAAGTTTCAGAATAAATTTCGTATGCAAGGAGTTTATACTTTCTAACCAACAAAAGTCCTTTCTTACAACAGTTTTGGTTGTCCAAGTAACAAACCCAATAAAAATAATAAGCACCGACAGTATTCAAACCTCGGGTTCTATCTCAAGGAATTGCAGGGAAGTGAATGATTTGTTTATTGGGCTTATGGAAAACAGATATTTGGGTTGGAAAAGGTTTGAATACAGAGAAATAGATTGCAGGGAATTAAATAAATTAATAAGTAATAAACTCTAGCAAGGTACGGATAACTTGGAGTGCCTATCCTAGTCTATCCTTATCACATGCTTGTGAGAATGTGACGTTTAATTCCCGACTTAGTTACCTGCTACATAAGGCGTCAAGTGAATACTAATAAGTTTGATCCTTCAGGTCCTAGATTTCAAAATTTTTTTTTCCTAAGGAAACTGGTTATTGGTTGATGCGATTCGATTTAATGAAATTAACAATTATCAATCATCAAAAATGTAAATATTGTCGAAAAAGTATTAATTTTACGATAAAAAAAAAAAAAAAATATCTAGAATAAAAATAATAGGGGAAAAGCAAGCATGAGTCCGGAAATAACCTCTTTATGTTTATTTAAAAAAAATCCTAACAGAATGTGTACATAGACATAGGCAACATAAGTAGGCTACAGCATCCAAGTATTCTGAATATAAACAGAGAATACAAAGTAAGGAATATTGAACGTGATATGAAGATGAGATTAAAGTCCTATCCCTAATAGCAAATCCTATCCTTAATCCTAAAGAGAGGAGAGAACTCTCTCTCTAAGAGGCACCATCTAAATTTATGCGAAAATATTGTTATCGAGTTATGAGTTTGTATGTTCTTTGAGTCTCTGCAGTTCCCTAGACTTTCAAGATGTGTTCTGGGCACAAAAACTGAGGTTGAAATGCGCCCGGAATCGTGTGCAGCGAATTTTGTAATGTCTGCAGATCTGCGCACGTCACGGCTGAGCAGCCGTCGTCCACGGGTTCGCGTCACTCGGCATTTCTCGTACCACGTGTTCGCGTCATCCAAGCACTCGCGTCGTTCGACAGCTTCCAATTCCGCGCGAGGTCGGCGCAGGCTACCGCGGAGCGCGTCACTGTGATTCGTCTATTGCAACGCTGGTCGCGTGGAGCCATGGCGATGGCGTGACTTCTCGCTGCTCATCTCCTCAATTCCTGGTTATTCTTCACTTTTGCACACTTTCCTTCCTTCTTTTACGCGCATTCCTCGCCCTATAGCCTGAAACCACTTAACACACAGTATCACGGCATCGAATGACGAAGAGTATATAATATACAAACTAAATGGTCGTTTAGGAAGCGAATTTTCCAATAGTAGAATATTTTTTAGGAGATGCATGGTAAATAGCATACGCAATTATTATGAAATAGTGGGTGGAAAGACTGATGGAAAACCACTCAATAGGAGCACAGGTAATCATGAAATATGGATTAGTCAATCTCCCCAACTAAACATTAGATCCTAATGCTAAGCTCAGGAGAAGCTATAAAGGAGTGAAGACGGAAGTTGGTAGGATTATGGAATGGCATACCTATCTATTTGTGTGCCAACTAAATGCAAGAAGTTATCTACGCTACTTGGTTTAAAGGTAAATAGGTTCTTCAAGACAAACATAAAACAAATGTCCGACTAATCTTCAGAATTATTATACAATAAAAAGTAGTACATGTAATGAAGATAGCTAATGAGAACAAGGAACATAGAATCAAGCATGGAACCCTCACTTGGTTAGTTGTATTGATGCACCTCTATCAATACTCAGGTGTCTAGTGGTCAAGCACTCTATTTTGTCTAATATGCTTGCTAAAACTTTGTTCTTCATGTAACCAATCACAAATATTAAATGTCCAATGCGAACTCATTCGAACAGTCTTTTCAAGTTGTAAGGATAAGGTAAAGGTGAGGAGATATGTATGGCCAAGTGACTAACAACAAGTGAATCTCCTTGATTCAGTCTAGATACTCACCTAAAACACTTTATATGAATTTAAAATGCATTACCTAGCTACCTAAATTTTTCCCACTTTTGTGTTACACGCTCATGTATCAAATTTTTTTTTTTTTTTTTTTTTTTTTTTTTTTTTTTTTTTTTTTTTTTTTTTTTTTTGGTAATATATTTTTTTGTAGTCACCTTCATTTAAATTACTTAAATTTTTTTATTTTTTTTATCTTTCTTCTCATTTTGCATAGTTTGTATTTTATTTTGATTTCCCATGAGCATGGCGATTCGTTCCAATAGGTGTATTCAAGCAGCGTTTGCATATCATATAATTGCCCACTTATTTCTTATTATTATCCCTAATGTTGGCCCTTATCTACATCTAATCTTAATGTTAACCTAAGAGATTCAACTGGCATTTTTATTTTTTTATCTTGTCTTAAGGTAGTAATGTAGGTTATAGACAAGAGGGGAGGTAAAAAGCTCAAGGGTGGCTAAAACGGTGGCATAAAAGGGTAGGCTTTATTTGGGATAGTGAGTTAATTCAATCCAAATATAGGCCTCAATCATATGTGCAAGCATATACATACAACTAAATAATTCGTGGCAGTATAGTAATGGAACAAAGCAACGATGGTCTTAGAAGACCAACAGAAAAGAGTTTTAGGTTACAATAATTGACATGGCCTGTGAAATAGCTCAAATCTCACAGGTGTGATGTTCTTGGCTCAAAACATGTTCCAAATTACAACTGACTTCAAACAAATTTAACACACAGAAAATTTTAATTTTTAATTTAAATTAGTGAAATATTATAAAATAAAGTCTTGAAAAGAAATTTATTACTTCAACCAAGTGGTGGTAAAATATGCACAAAATCTAACTATAATGCAATCAAACATGCAAATGCAAGAACTAACTACAGAGAAGTTTAAACATTGGTGTTGAGTCAGAAAATAACTAACCCACAGAAGTCGGTATCGACCTCGCCACACTTAAAGGTTGCACCGTCCTCGGTACATGCAAAGATGTGCAAGTGGACGGGTAGCTCCAACTGGTGCTTTTTCTCTAAAGATTGTGCGGTAGACGTGTTTACTATTCCAGTTAGAAACTTTCCTTTTTCCCTCTTGGTGGCCAGCCTGAAAAAAGAGGAAAAAGCAGAAAAAGTAACCCAGAAATAAAAATAAGAATATAAATAAAGTCTCGGTGGGTTAATGCCAAATAATGAGGGTCTCAATTACATGGTAGCTACAACATGCAAGTGAGAAAATAATAGAAGCACATGGCATGTCAACTAAATAGCAAACAAGTTAAGAAACACCTAAAATAATGTAAGAGATATGCAACAGATGAGTAAAAAGATTGTAACACCAATGTAAAACAGCAAATATAGAAAAGAAAGGGAGAAAAAGAGAAATAAGAGAGTAAAGAGAGAAGAAGAAAAAGATTGACTAAGATGAAGAATAGAGATAATAGAAGAAAGTAAAAAAGGAAGAAGAAAGAATTAAGAAAGGGGAAAGAAAAAGATTAAGAAAAGATAAGATAGTTGGCGCTGGGATGGATAGGTTGTGCGGCGCAGGGGACGCGGACGCGTGGGGAACGCGGTTGCGTGGATAGCGCTTCGAGAAAGTGACGCGAACGCGTGTGGCACGCAGACGCGTGACTCGATTTGTGCTAGTGGCGTGAGTGCAGCCTCGTGTTCGCACAACTCTCTGTTTAAATGTATTTTGCCAAAAATCTGGGTGACGCGGTCGCGTAGGGGACGCGATTGCGTGGTTGGCCTTTTTCTAAAAAACGATGCGAACGCGTGGGGCACGCGTTCGCGTGGTAGGGCTTGTGCTTCTAGCACGAGTCCAGCCACGATCCAGCTCAACTTTCGGCCATACACCCTTTGTACGTCGATTTACAGGGCCACGCGGTCGCGTGGGTGACGCAAACGCGTGGGGAGGCTATTTCATTAATGATGCGATCGCGTAATCCACGCGGTCACGTGGATTAATTTATGCCAAAGGCATGCCTCCAGCCACACTTTTGCGTATCTCTCTGTTCCTTTCTTCTCGTTTATAAGGCACCTACGATGCGGACACGTCATTGATGCTGTCGCGTCGCGTGCTCTCTTTCTCTCTCTTTTTTTCATGCAGTATACAGAATGTAGAATGCAATGAATGTTATGCACAATTCCAGGTTCAATCAGAATTTAAAAACAGACTAAAATGGAAAAAGAACGATCATACCATGGTGGATTGTCTCCCACCTAGCACTTTTAGTTAAAGTCCTTAAGTTGGACATTTGATGAGCTTCCTGCTATGGTGGCTTGTGCTTGAATTCGTCCAGAAATCTCCACCAGTGTTTGGAATGCCAACAGCCTTCGGGGTCCCAAACAAGGTATGTAAAGCCCTTAGGTGAGTTCACAGAGGTTTCAAGGCTCCCGGAGTGTTGAATGTCGGAATAGATTCCAGGATCTCAAACTCTACTTTTACACCCGTCTTTGTCTTGATCTGCATTTTTCCAGTCGGGTGATGAGTAATTTGAATTCTCACTGCACTGACCAGATAGCTTCCGAAATCCTTTCAATGGAGCTTGACACCAATCCTTGCACCTCAAATTGAAGTGTGAAACCTCAGTGAATCTTGCATACCAGCTCTGAGTGCGAGTCATTTCCCTTTTGATCTTAAAGCCGCAAAGAGCTCTAAGCTGGCCATCTGTTTCAAGCAAACCATATTCAAGTGGAAAATTGAAGAGAAAGGTCAAGGATTTTACCCACTTGAAGTTTGTGTTGGGTAGTAATAGCCTTGGGATAGGTGTTTCCAGTGGTTCTGCAAGCTCTACTCCCTTGTGGTCTTCAGTGAATTCCTCCACTTCCTTGCAAATTTCTTCAATTTTAACCATGTCTTGATCAAAGTCTTCGATATCTTCCTCATCACTTGAGTCATAACTGTGAGGTTGAGAAAAGTCTACCTCTGTGTCATCTTCATATTCACTTGGGGAAGATTCTTCTATCTCAAAGAATTCACTTGCGAATACAAGTTCATTACTAAGAGAACTTGACTTGTGATCATCATCATCAAGGAAACATGCATCTTGGGTTATTCCGTCCAATTCTTCATAAGATATCTGCATTGGAGGCTGTGCAACATCCTCTTTAGCATCAGTTGTAACATTCTTGACAGAGTTTTCCATGACTCTGTGTTTCCGTGGAGGTTCAGCATCTCCTAAATCTTCAATCAACTCTTCTTCTTCTACAATGACAGCGTCCTCTACTTATTCCAGCACGAAATTATGCTCTATGCTATTCATTGGAGTTTCTAGTGTCTTCTTCACGCTACGTTCTTCATTAGATTCTCCATATGAAGCCATGGGAGTCTGTTGAGTGTCTGAACGTCAGGGAGATAATTGATTTATTGCTTGCTCCAGTTAATAAAGGGTTGCATTAAATTGGTCTACTGATTTCTTGAAGCGAACCTGTGATTCTTGGCTTGGTGGATATGGGCATGGTTCATAGGGGAGTGGTGGTCCTTGGGAGTAATTGGATTGGTGTTGGGGCGGATAAAGATCGTACAGTGGCGAATGGTGAAAAGAAGCTTGTGAGTATGGTGGGTTGAGGTTGTGTTGAAAGGATGGTCTCTGAGCATAGGGTGGGGCTTGTTGGTATCTACAAGGCGGTCCACCACACCTATCAGCTTGGTATGCATTGTAGAATGGTCTTTGTCCATGATATCTAGGAGGGTGTTGTTGCCTAAAGGGGTGATTAAATCCTCTTGGCTCCATCCATCCTTGATTGCTTAGACCTTGATGCATAGTCCTGTTATAGCTTCCATTCCTTGCAACAAAAGTAGAACCAACCTCAAAGCGAGAGGGGTGAGAATTCATAATAGTTATCAGAAATAAAGGGGGAAGAGAAAAAAAAGCAAATAAACAAGTAAAAGAAAAATACTTACAATAACCAATAATAAGGCACATGTTTGCAATTCCTCGGCAACGGCGGCATTTTGAAGAGAGGAACTTTTGCATGGTCTAGAATTCAGAATAAATTCCCGTTGCAAGTATAGCTTCTAAACCAACAAAAGTCCTTTCTTACAAACGTTTTGGTTGTCACAAGTAACAAACCCAATAAAAATAATTAACCGAAGTATTCAAACCTCGGGTCGTCTTCTCAAGGAATTGCAGGGAAGTATNCCACTTGGTGTGTGCTTGGGCTGAACATTGAAGCTTTCATGTGTAGAGACTTTTCTTGGAGTTAAACGCCAGCTTTTTTGCCAGTTTGGGCGTTTAACTCCCATTCTTGTGCCAGTTCCGGCGTTAAACGCCAGAATTCTTGAGCTGACTTAGAACGCCTGTTTGGGCCATCAAATCTCGGGCAACGTATGGACTATTATACATTGATAGAAAGCCCAGGATGTCTACTTTCCAACGCAATTAAGAGCGCGCCAATTGGGTTTCTGTAGCTCTAGAAAATCCACTTAGAGTGCAGGGAGGTCAGAATCCAACAGCATCTGCAGTCCTTTTCAGCCTCCGAATCAGATTTTTGCTCAGGTCCCTCAATCTCAGCCAGAAAATACCTGAAATCACAGAAAAACACACAAACTTATAGTAAAATCCAGAAAAGTGAATTTTAACTAAAAACTAATAAAAATATAATAAAAACTAACTAAAACATACTAAAAATATACTAAAAATAATGCCAAAAAGCGTATAAATTATCTGCTCATCAAACACCATTGCAATTCCCCGACAACGGCACCAAAAACTTGAAAGAGTATAACCGTCGGCTAAGAATTTCTTCTCGGTTAGAGGAAATAACTTCGTTGCAAGTATAGTCCCCAACCGACTAGCAATGCTCAATCAAAGTTTTAATATTGGTTGCCACATGTACGAACCCCAATGAAAATAAATCGAAGTATTCAAACCTTGGGTCGTCTCATAAGGAATTGCAATGAAGTGATCAATTATTGGATATGAAGGAACAAGGGAGTTTGATTTGATAATTGGCAAGAAAAGTAAATAACAAGAAAGTAAATGACAAGAACTAATAAAAGAAAGGAAAAGAACTCTTGGCTAGGACATGGGAATTGAGATCACCATTCTTGTCTACAAACCATATATTGACAATTATGAGGGACCAACCTATTAAGTCTACTTCTATGCTTGAAGTACGTCAACAGTCTACTTCAACGCTTGAAGTACGTCAAATAGGCTTCATCAACATCAATCCATAAGTTCTAACCTAGCTACTAATTGACTTAGTAGTAGGCTAGCATCAATGGTTATCAAATTGACCACTAAGGGTTTTCAAATCACCAATTCAATGAGACCTAATGACTTAAGGTCACTCAATTCCCTTAGCCTAGGTCAGGAGTAAAGAAAAACCACCCAATAACTAGAGAAAACATTTTGTCAAACACCTAGAGTGTATTAAAAGTAAACATCACAAAATGCAAGAATTAATGAAACCCATAACTAACATAAGCAAGAAATCAACAATAGCAATAAAGACAAACATAAAAGAGACATGGAAATATAAAATTGCATTAAAAGAAAATTGAAATCAACAAGAGTTCATGAAATATAAAAGCAACAAAATTAAGGGAATGCCAAGTAAACTTAGAAGAGCAAAGATTTAAGAACAAGAAATTAAAAGGGAAAAACTAAATCAAAACAAGAATTGAAAGTTGGATATAAGAAAATTTAACCTAAACTACCCTAAATTCTAGAGAGAAGGGAGAGCTTCTCTCTCTAGAATTCTAACCTACAACATGATACTATGACTACCCCACCCCCTATTCCCTTGCAATCCTTGGGTTCAAAAGCATCAGAATCAGAAATTGCCCCCAGTGTTTTGCCTAGTGAAGTCACATGTGGCTTGTCACGCGTACGCATTGATGAATCCATATTTGATGATATATTTTGGTTTGATTTGAGTGGATTTCATCATATAAACCCACATTTATTCATTCAAATAACATACTTTTGTATTCTCTCCCTAAATTGAGCCTAATTGTGAAAACATGCTATTTTGTGCTTAATTTAATCAAATTTATCCCACTTTCATCCACTACAAGAAAACACGTCTTTTGCCACGCTTTTAAAGCGTGGCGAAAAGCTGAAAAAAGCGTGGCAATAGCTTTTTGCCACGCTTTTTGAGCTATCGCCACACTTTCGAAAGGGTGGCCTATCAAAGGGTGGCGGTTGCTCTATCGCCACGCTTTTTGCAGTCTATTGCCACGCTTTTTGTTTGCCACGCTTTTTTACAAACTGCCACTTSGAAAAGCGTGGCTGTAGGTGGRAAATACGGCCACGCTTTAAAAGCGTGGCGATAGGTAGAGATATGGCCACGCTGTAAAAGCGTGGCGATAGGGCAGATCTGGCCACGCTTTTAAAGCGTGGCAATAGATGGAGATACAGGAAGAGATACAGCCACGCTTTTAAAGCGTGGCCATAGCAAAATATATAGCCACGCTTTAAAAGCGTGGCGAAAGCCTTGTTAAATTAAAAAAAAATTTCTTTCCCTTACTTGATCTTCATTGCTACTCTATAAATTTTCAGTCCTTTTTTATTACCAAACCTACAAATATAGTATGCAATTTTTATTACAATACAAATCAAACAATAATTAGTGAAATATATAATTTACTATAATTGTTTTATACATTAAAAAACTATTACTCAAATACAATAATTAGTAACTTCAACTTGTGTAATATTATATGATTATCTTGTGTTATATATAAATGATTGTATTAAAAACTAAACCCAGTCCCAAATCAATTCAGCTACTACTTCATCAATGTAATGGTAGGGAGAAAAAAGCCCCCCTGAAGTGTATGATCCAAACCAGACCACGACAATAGCAAGCCACTGCTAGAAGGTGAGCCTACAAAGAGTAAATAGAAGAGCAGGGAACTCCCAACCCCATCTTTCAATCTTTCTCCCTTTGTCTCCATTCGCAAGCATTGTCTGTAGAGGAAGCATGACAACTCCTTCAAGTGTCTTGTTCACATTTTCTAAAGCCCCAATATCATCAAAAGTGACCCCAATATCACTTAGAGAAATCACATCAAGCAGTTTTTCTCAAATTCTGTTCAGTAACTAAATCCTGAGCAAACATGGGGAAGGGGAAAAGAAAAACAACAATAGGAATTAAATAAGTGAAAATAGTCCTCATATATTTTCAGCTAAAGAACCACCAACGAAACAAGTAATTTGAAGTTCATCTAAAACAATATGTTTACGAGCTACAATGCAAAATTCAATTACAGTTGGCCATGGTGCTGAAGATTTGATTCAAACAGTAATAGGGACAACAAAAAGAGATGAAAATCACGAAATTTAAATTACCTCCAGCGTTTCTTGAATTCTTGTTCACCTTTCAATGCCCTGAGAATGTTCATGCCCATACTTAAGGCAGAACCAAAAAATGCCTAAAAATAACTGGTTACAGATGAATTTAAGTTTCATATATAAGAGGTAAAATAATGTTTATATGTGAACTTAAGTTCACATAATTCTATTTGTGTAGAGACTTATATGTGTGATTTAATAGTTACAAGGAAGGAAAATTGAAACCTGTAATATATCTCTAGGAGGTTTAGAAACTCTGTTTCCGATAGTAGGCTTCTGTGTCCTGCCTCAATCGCATTATAGTTTTCTGCTAGGATCTTCAGGAAAGGGTAAGTCTTCATGAATTCTGTTTATATGTGCAATGCAGGTAGTGCAAAGATAAAGATGCCTAAGTACGATAGCAATGGTGCCACCACAATCCTCGCCCAATCCCATCCTTAAGGATTGTATCCACACAAGGTGAAGAAGTAAGTCTGACAGCACCACCAAGCACAACTCGCATAGCAACAGACTCTGGCAAGAGTGTGTGAAGAATGTTGATACTAGCCTTGATTCTTTTGGGTCTGTTTCGTCAAACTGGTCAACATACCTGCACATATTTGGTTGCATTTCAAAAACAACCAACATGTCGCGCTATTTTAACAAATAAAATTGCTTTCTGCAAGGAATCTAAGAATAACGCAAGAAGATTAGACAACCAAAAGAAGAACAGCAAGATCCAGAGGAAATCAAGCCATAAGAATTGCAAGAAGAAACATAAAGGGTCAACCTCTTTAGTTACAAATAAGATTGACTAAACAGGAAAAAAAACTTAGAAACTAAAAACCACAGTGCCATAAAGAATAAATTTTTTGTCAAACAGGAAAATCTCGTATTATTGAAGCAAAGGTATTAGACGGAGAACTTCTTTAATTAATGCCACAGTAAACAAGAATAGTGAAACAACAATTGTGAGAATATATTAAATTTTTTCATGAAAGCAAAAAGAAAAAGACAAAGAGGACAGAGAAACAAAGGAGAAGAAGAGGCCAAGGGAGTAAACCAGATACAAACAAAAATGGGACAGAAATGGAACAGAACTGAATAGTCATAATTAATCAGACTAAGTCTTCCTAAAAAGCAATAGGCAAATCTCAGTGTTCCAAATCACTAACATAGTTAAAGCTTAGTTTAGTCACAATCCATTTCATTGCAAGCTAACCAAATTTAGCCTTTTTACTGAGACATTTAAAGAATAAAAACATTCAAAAAAATATATCTTATTGAAACTACATGGCTACAGCATACTAAGCACAGTGAAAGCACTGCCGAAGCAAAGGCACAAGCACAATTCAAGAGAGCTCACCTTCCTTATTACATTCAGGGTCTTCGGAATCATCAATTCATTATTAGGTCATCGACTAAGTCTTGGAGCCTACCTTCAAACCAGGTCTCAAAAACAACAGCAGATATATCAACTTAACAGGTTCAAAAACAGAAAATCACAACAAAAAAAATAAATAAAAATAACAGAAGAACAACAGAAAACAACACAAGAACAATTAGCAAATTAACAAGTTCACACTAACGTTAAAATTTTACCAGAAGAACACTAAATGCAAGTGGAATCAATCATGCCTAAATGTTTTCTATCAAAGAAGTGAAAACCAATAATACAGAAAATCTAATTATCAAATCCAATCTATTTTCTAATTTCACCATCAACTCAACCCTTACTAAGTTTCTAAAAGCCAGAAATGATAACAACCCGAAATATATGGTTAAAGCATTTCTATTCCAAACATGTGAGTTGCCGGAAAAACTTAAACGAAATAAGAGAATTCAAAGCTACATAGTATCAATTGAAGAGAAGAGAACATATATGTATTACAGCTTTTAATTTCAGTCTATGAAAAAAATCCAAACCACTTTGCCTAGAATCGAAATAGGTTTATTCTTATTAGTAATATGAAATAAGAAGTTGCAGACGTTTCAAGGCAAAGTATATGGTGTTGTGTGAGTGTATTTGTCTGTGGTGGTTGAGGGAACTCACGGCTGGCGACCAAAAGAGAGAGTTCGACGCTAGTGGACGCAACGGGTTGTTCAGCAGAGTTTTGAAGCAAGGGCAACGTGCTTCCAGACGAACGCGGAACCCGAACGGTGAATCGAAGAGTGAACGCGAATGGTGCGTATGTGACGCGACGCGTGAAACCCGAAGTGAATGCGGTGATATCGCGGATGAACCGGCGAGTGAACGCGGAACATTGAACGCCGAGAAAACGTGAACGGCGAAGACGCAAATCGGAAGACGATGGCTGAACGAAGACCGAACGTTATACGCAACCAACGGCGGCGGGAAGCCCGGCTGAGAGGGCTTGGAGGAGAAGAAGAGGGAAGGAGCTTGTCCGTCGACCATGTTGCTGAGCTTGGAAGGTGAACAGAGAAGATCCACAAATGATTCGAGAGAAGACACAAGAGAATCAAGGTACGTAATCGAATATAATAAAAACAAGATGAAGAAGAAGTGGTTTCCATCAGTGACGAAGGCGAAGGCGAAGGGCGAAGGGCGAAGGGAGGAGCTCTTCGATACAGGCGAGTAAGTTTCGAAGGTGAAAGAGAGCATTAGGGTTAGTGTTTCGAAGGGAAAAAGAAGAATTAGGGTTTGCGGGATCGGTGGGGGCCGGGTTGTAGGCGGGTCGGGAGCCGGGTTTGGCGTAGCGGGTTGGTCAATTGGTTGGGCGCCCTGGTTCGCCACGCTTTTTTATAAATACGTTATTGGTTGCTTCTTACGGCCCAGCGCTTGTAGAAGTGGGCAGAAGAAAAGAAAGCCTTGTGCCACGCTTTTTGTTTTTATAAAGGTGGCAATGGTGCTTGTGATTATGCTGTACCAGCATATAGTTTCGTGCTGTAGTATCACTGTGTCACATTTCTTTGTACCGATTTATTGTACCCAGCTTTTCCTGTGTGCTTTTTCTATTTCTGTGGTACATCAGTGTCGCGTGCTTGGCTACTGCTGAAACCTCGTCACCGCATTATCTCTTTGTCCCGTGACCGATTTGTTATTCCTTCCTCTGCTCTTGGGTTTGTACGTGTTTTTCCTTGTACCTAGCACTATTTGTGGCTCGCTTCCAATACGCTTCCGCCATTCTGTGGTGAAATCTCTGTACTAGTCTTACTCTGTTTTGTACGCATGTCACCTAGCATTATAGCCACGCTTTTAAGCTGCAATGGTCCAATCACCTAGCGGCCGCTAATAACCCTGTGCCACTGCTTTTGAAAACGTCTTTGTTTCTCTCTATGGCCACGCTTTTGAAGCATGGCAGAAAAAACGTGCTGTGTGTCCCTCATTAATCAATTCCACCCTACAAAATGCAGGGTTGATCCTTTTGCCACGCTTTTTAAGCGTGCCAAAAAAAAATGCCCAAACTCGTTTTATCGCCACCCTCATAAAACGCAGTGGCATTGACCATTTTACCACGCTTATTCAAGGGCAAGAAAAAGATGTTGAAAGTTTCTTTGAAAGCGTGTCCATTCAGGCTTGACGTTTATCGTTATTTATTTTTACTTTTATAGCTCTTGCTGATATGCTTTCAAATATGATCTGAATGAGCCTTGTGTAAACGAAAAGGGAAAAATCTAGAAGGAAACTCAAAGAGAAGAGCACACATGGGCGTGTGCTTAACGAACCAACTAAAACATACTGCGTACGCACAACCTAACCGCACAAACGCCAGCATAGTGTGTTACACACAACATCCATTGCATAAACAAGAATGAACAATTAGCCAATGTGTGTTACACACAAGCGGTACCCAGCGCGTGACTCATTCAATGTAAATTGCTGGGGTCAAATTCTGGACCTCTAGGCCTGTTTTGACTTCTGAACTGATTGATCTATATCAAAAGGCCATCACAGAAGCATAGAAAATATTGCAAAAACAATTTATAATAAAAATAACATTGCGGCTTACAGTCATTAATCGACAAAAATCCGCTTATCAATTAAAAAGATTTGCTCACAATTACAGAATAAAAATACTGGGTAGTAGATTTCCTAGGTCTCGTACCTAACGATTGCTAAGAGATGCTATTATTGTCAGAATTTTCCGACAAATTGGTTTGGAATGGAAAAATAAATGATAAAATAAACAGTGAAAAAGGAAAAAAAAAAAAAAAAAAAAATTTTATGTAATATAAAAATAAAAAGTTCTTGACTAGACGAGAAATTGATCGGAACATTCTACCTTGTTGGATTTCCCAAGAGCAATATAAGACAGTTGTTTTTTCTTTAGTTAACCTATCGCATAAAGAAAAAGTCAATAATTGAGCCAACTCTGATCACAAGCCTAATCACTCCCTTGATAAAGATTAGCGTAGTGACTAGAGCTAGCCAGCCAAACAACTCCTTGTCCAAATTAACTCTTAGTTGCCAACTCAAGGCTATCAACCCATCCGACAAGTTGAATCTACCAATTGACATGAAATTGCCATTTTGCATGATGTAAAAGCGTAGTAGAAGAGACATGAATTAAAATAATTAGGTAATGTAAAATTCAAGAAATAAATAAAAAATTAATAAAAAAAACCGATTAAATAAATTCCAAAAATTGAACGGATAAAAAACCATAAACCTAAAATAAATGGGAAATAAAAAAAGTAAGAATAAAGAAAACCAAACTCTAAAATAGAAACTTCAACGAATGTAATAACTCTTCTCAATATCCAATCCAAAAGCATAAAACTAAAATCTAAGCAATTACATGAAATAAGACCCTAAACGAAGTCGAATTTCTCCAAGATTCTAAACTAAAACTAAAACTAAGCTGAAGTGTGACTGTGTGTGAAAGTCTACTGCTGCCCCTAGTCTGTGTTTCTGGGCCAAAAACTTGGTCCAAACTCACGCCCAAAATCTCCCCAAGTGAATTTTGCAGTGCCAGAGGGTATTACGCACGTACCACGCGTACGCTCAGTAATGTACGCGTCGAATTGGTCTTATATGCGCTGTCACCGCGTCACATGTGCATCATTATGGAATACGCCATGTGCGCGTACGCGCGTCGTTGCCATCCTCGTGCCGTCATTCTTGCTGTCAGCTCCTTAGTTTCTGTGTTCCTTTCATTTTTTCAATGCTTCCTTTCCATCCTACTAACCATCCTCCCTTAAAAGAACGACTGAAAAACACTTAACACATAGATAACGGCATCGAATGAAAAATAAAAAATTAAAAAAAAAAAAAAAAAAAAAAAAAAAAAAAAAAAAAAAAAAAAAATAATTGATTTTGATTGTTTTTATATGACTATCTTTATCTATTTTTATTAATTAATTAGATATTTTATTAGTTTTATATTAAAATTCCACTTTTCTGACATTACTATGAGTTTGTTGTGTTTTTTATGTGATTTGTGTTTCATTTTGTATTGAGCCTAGCAAAATCTGATTCAGAGACTAAAAAAGGACGCAGATGCGTTGGATTCTGACCCGCCGCTGCAACTCAAGTGGACTTTTCTGAGCACAGAAGCCCAATTGGCCGCGCTCTCAACTGTTTGAAAGAGACATCCTGGTTTTCCAGCATATATGATAGTCCATAACTTTGCCCAACGATTTGATGCCTAAACCGGCGATTCAAAGTCACCCTCAACAAATCCCAGCGTTAAACGCCGAACTGCCACCAAAAATGGAGTTTAACGCCCAAACTCACTAAAGCTCGACTACTCCAGAATGGAGTCTCTACACGAAAAAATGCCTCTTGCTCAGCCCCAAGAACACACCAAGTGGCCCGGAAGTGGATTTTAGTCATATACTATATCTCTTACAACCCTAGGACTACCTAGTTTTATTAACAAAAAAAAATAAAATTTATTGTATTAAAAATCTTTGATCACTTTAAATCTCTAGATCATCTTTGGAATCACGTTTTCACAGTATCATTTGAGAGGCTGGCCATCACGGCCATGCCTAGACTGTCTAGTACTTTTAAGGTGGATTTCTACACACCATATAATAAGGTGTGGAGCTCTCATCGTTACCTCGAGTTTAATGCAATTACTATTGTCTTCCATATTCAATTCCGCATTTGTATCTTTCTAAGAATTCATTGTTCTCAACTGCAAGTGTAAATGTGCGCAGATCCTGACACTCATCATCATTCTCACTTTAACGTTACTTTGACTGACAAACCACCTCTTCACCTTGATTGAGTGGAAATCTCTTGGATTCTTGATTGCCAGCGATGATACACATCTGTACAGAGCATAGGCGCTTTTCACTGAAAGATGCGAGGTAGCCATACAACGGTGTAAAACCCTACATAAGCTTCGCCATGAAAGAGTAAAAAGGATGAGAAGACAGTAGAAACAGAGAGACGGAAGGGAAGGCATCTTCATGCGCTTTCTGAAGTTCCTACCAATAATTCACATAAGTACCTTCTTTAATCTTATCTTTATTTTATTTCATTTCTCATCAATATTTATCCATTTGAGTTTTTGCCTGACTAAGATTTACAAGATGACCATAGCTTTGCTTCATACCTAACAATCTCCGTGGGATCGACCCTACTCGCGTAAGGTTTAATACTTGGACGAGCCCAGTGCACGCTGGTTAGTTGTGACGGTATTTATGCCGATGGTATTGAACACCAAGTTTTGGTTCAATGAACCGGGGATTATTGATGAGTGTTGAAAAGTATTTGTTCACAATTTCCGCGCACCAAGTTTTTGCCCGTTGGGGGATGTTCAAATTTTGAGCAAGCTTTGTCCTATGGTAACATAGTCCAAGATCCGGGCAACAGCACCAAGTTTTGGCGCGTGCCGGGATTTTCAGTTTTGAACAACTACGGTCATCTTGTGCTTAGATAGGTATTTTTTTTTTTCAGAGTTCTTAAGAAGAATTACTAGTTCAGGTGATGTTCTTATCATCCACCAAACTTTTGATCTTCATCAATTAAGCTCTGAAGCCAATTTTGCTGAAGTTGGTCTAGACCATGTCTAATTCCTTTGACCGTAAGTCTTTAGACTACATTGCCATGATTCCTGAATTCTTCATTAAGAACTCTTGATTACCTTTCCATTTTAATTTCGAAAACACAAAAAAAATAAAAAAAATTCATAAAATCCAAAAAAATTTCTTGTTTGAGTCTAGTTTCATTTAAGTCAGTGTCAATTCATGATCTTCATTCATGTCTTAAGGATCTTCAAGTAGTTCTTGATGATTCTTACTCTAATCTTTGAATTCTCTTGACGTTGAGTATTTATGTGTCTCATATGCATTCTCATTAGGTCAGTAGTACAAACTGCTAAGTTTGGGTCTGCATGCAGTTATTTAATTCTGTTCTGCTTTTGACTTTCCTTCATTATTAAAAATTCCAAAAAATATTTTAATATTGTGTCTTCCAAGTCAATTATACAGAGAATTGAGATTCAGAACATACAGCGAGATGAATTACAGAGAAAAAAGCTGGCGTTCAAAACGCGCCCAGCTGAGAAAAGAGAGGACTTAAACGGCAGTCAACAGGGTACTGCGTTGGGTACTAAGACCCAAAAGTATTTCGCGTAAACTCAGCAATATGCACCACTCTCTTGCGCTTTAAAAACGCAGGACACCAAGCGGAAATTCTAATTTTCAATGCAATTTCTTTTTCGAGTTTTCAAAGTTTTTCAAAATCAAATATTTTTCAATCAATCATAAAATATCTTTTCAATCAAATCTCTTCAATTAATTCTTCTTTTTTCAAAAAATACTTGCACCAATAATCGATTTATTTCAACATTTCAAGTATGGTGCCCTCTTTGGAAAGATAATGTTTTGAATCGAAAACCTCTTATATAACTTGTTACCAAAAAATTATTTTAAATTTTCAAAATCCAAATCTTTAAAATGTTTCATAAATCCAATCTAAACATTTTTAAAAAAAAAAATAACTTTTAAAAAACTAACAAAATTTCAAAATAAATTTTCAACCAAATTATTATTCAATTCAAATCTTTTTTTGATGTTTCTAATTTTCCAAATCTTTTTCGAAAACAATTTTTTTTTTTTTTTTTTTTTTTTTTTTTTCGAAAATTAAGTGATGTTTTTCAAAAATGTTTTTCAAAATTTTCAACTTTTTAATTGTTCGAAAAATCACTTCCCTTCTTTTCTTCATCATTCCTTTTCTATTTATGAACTAACACTATTCCTTAATGCAAATTCGAACTCCATCTCCTGTGATAAGTTCAAAAATTTTCTACTTCTGTCTTCTACTCTTTTTTTTCCTCTGACACTCAAAGAATCTGTTAACTGGACATAGAGGATTTCCACCACTTTTCTTGTCTCTTCTCTGCTCATATGAGCAGGAGCCAAAGACAAAAAGCATTCTTGTTTGAGGCTTGATCCTGAACCTGAAAGGACCCTTGAAGAAGAAAGCTCAAGAGAAGCCAAAGCAACAACTCTCTTTAGAGGACCTGACCGAATTCTTCAAAGAAAAAAAAAAAAAAAAAAAAAAAAATAACAACAATGCCAACAATGCAAGGAAGGTGCTGGGTGACTTTACTGTACCTACTCCCGATTTCTATGGAAGAAGCATCTACTCTATCCTGGCCATTGGAGCAAACAACTTTGAGCTTAAGCCTCACATTCAGTTTCTCTAATGCAACAGAATTTTAAGTTTCATGGACTTCCACTGAAGATCCTCATCAGTTTATAGCTGAATTCTTACCCAAAATCTGTGACACTCGTCAAGACTTAATGGGGTTGACCCTGAGTTCTACAGACTTATTGCTATTCCCCTTTTGCTTGCTAAAGAGACAGAAGACCTAGGACATGGTTGGACTCTCAACCCTAAGATAGCCTGAACTCTTCGGGAAAAGCTAGTTCAATGCTTCTTGGCCAAAGTCTTTCCACCTCAAAAATTGAGTAAGCTTAGAGTGGAACTGAGGTCCAAACCTTCAGACAGAAGGAAGGTAAATCCCTTCTATGAGGTTTGGGAAAGATACAAACAATTAATGAGAAACAGTGTCCTTCTGACATGCTTCTGAATGGTAGGCATCAATAGGAATCTTCTATGATAGGTCTCTCCGAACTGTCCAAGATTTCCTTGGATAAGCCTTGCTGGAGCTCTCTTCATCTGAAGGAAGACGCCTACTGAAGCTCAAGAGCTGATTAAAATGGTTGCAACATTAAACCAGTTTATTTACACTTCTGAAAGAAATCTGCTGAACCAATGGGACTAGTCAGAAAGAAAGGAGTTCTTGAGATGGACACTCTGAATGCCATATTTGCTCAGAATAAAATATTGACCCAACAAGTTAATATGACTTTCTCAAATTCTGTCTGGAATGCAAAAATGCACCAAGCAGTACTAAGGAAGCTTTCATCTGAGAAGAAGCTTATGATCCTGAGAACCCTTCAATGGAAGAGGTGAATTACATGGGAGAAACCCTATGGAAAACACCTACAATCCTTCATGGAGGAATCATCCAAATCTTTCATGGTAGGATCAACAGAGACCCTCAACAAGGTTTTCAATAATAATAATGGTGGAAGAAACAGGTTTAGCAATAGCAAACCTTTTCATCATCTTTTCTCAGCAACAGACAGAGAGTTCTAAGCAGAATACCCCTGACTTAGCAACAATGGTCTCTGATCTGATCAAAACCACTCAAAAGTTTCATGACTGAAACAAGGTCCTCCATAGAAATTTGGTAAGGAACAAGTGGGTCAGCTGAGCCAGAAAATTACTGAACTCCCCGTTCCTAGTACTCTTCAAGCAATACAGAAGAAAATTCCAAAAGGAGAGTGCAAAGGCATCAACATGGCCGAATTTTGGGATGAAGGAGAGGCAGTGAACACCACTGAGGAAGGCCTCACTGGGCGTCCACTTGCCTCCAATGAGTTCCCTAATGAGGGAACCATGGGGGGAATCTGAGGCTCAACTTGAGACCATAGAGATTCCATTGACTTACTTCTGCCATTCATGAGCCTTGATGAGTATTCTTCCTCTTGAAGAGGATGAGTATGTCACTTAAGAGCAAGTTGCCAAATACCTTGCGAGCATGCATCATTGAAAGCCTAAATGACAAGTTATTGGAAATGAGACTTGGAGGATAAATCCCCTTTGCTCACCAAAGAAAAGGATGACTTGTCTTAAGCAGCAGAAACTGCCTCAAAAAGAGACAGGATCCTGCGAAGTTTTCAATAACCTTGTACATTAGGCACCATAACCTTCAAGAAGGCCTTGTCTGACTTAGGGTCAAGTGTAAAACTCATGCCTCTCTCTGTAATTGAGAAGTTAGGGATCTCTGAGGTACAAGCTGCAAGAATCTCATTAGAGATGGCAGACAACTCAAGAAAACAAGCCCATGGACTTGTAGGGGATGTATTGGTAAAGGTAGAAAACTTTATTTTTAAATTTTATCTTTGTATTTTAAATTTTAAGAGATTGTATGACCTTTTACCCACCATTTATTCAATGAAATAGCATGGTGTGATGCTCTCCTTATTTGTGCTAGATGTGAAAACGTGCTTTTCAACCCTTAATTTGAGTTTTTAATCCCCTTTGATTCCACTAGATGCCTTTTATATGTTGTTTAGTGATTTTTTCAGATTTGAAAAAGGCTAGGAAGGATCAAAGGATTTGAAGAGGCAAAAGCATTGCCAAAGTGGAGAAATCATTTGAAAAGTCAAAGAAGTTTAACTCGCCCATGGACGCGTGCCGCACCTGGCGCTTGCGCGCACCTTTGCCCGGAATTACCCCATGACGCGTACGCGTTGCTGTGCGCGTACGCGTCGCTCTGGTTTATGCATTTTTTAATTGATATTCGCAACCAACAATTCAGAAGGGTTGTGGGCCCAATTGCAACCAACTTTGGCGCCAAAAATTCTATTTTAAAGCCTTTATAGGATTGAAGACCAAAAGGGGAGAATCACCACCATTCCAACTTCATTTACACACACATTAGGGTTTAGTTTAGTTTAGTTTCTAGAGAGGACGATAGCTCTCACTCTCTCTAGGAAATAGGATTAGGGATTAGGTTTAGGTTCTTAGATTCTAGACTTCAGATTCATCTTCTTTCTACTTCACTCTTCTCAATTTCTGTCATGTAGTTTACTATTCATGCTTCTTCTATTCTTTTGTGATTCTCCTTTATGTTGTCTTTACATTTTGTTGGCTAGATTCTGTATTGCTCCTTTACATTTTCTTCCAAATTCAATTTTTTTTTTTTTTTTTTAAATTGTTTTTTCTTTTGATTTGTTGTCTGTTTTAATTCCTTGCCCAATTTGAGCAGTAGGTTAGATTTACTTCTTCTTTGCTAATCATTTACTCATGCTTCTTCCTTTTATGCCTATTCCAAGTGTCTTTGATGAAAATGCCCTTGGCGGTTGGATTTATTATGGAGTAGTTCTTTATACTCTTGGCTTGAAAAGGTAACTTATGACCCTCTTGCAGTTTCACTAATGTCCAAGAATTTGATGATTGCGGAGAGCCAATTGACTCTAGCTTTCCAACTAATTGAATTATGGAGGATTAGGTCACCTTATGGACTATGATTTATATAGCTCATTTGACTTCCTTTTACTACTAGTTAGAGGGTGACTTAATGCAGACTTAATCCTTGCCATTTTCTCATATTTGGTTAGTGATTAGGATAAAGATCCCTTTCACCACCAACCCTTGCCAAGACCTTTTTAGGCCTTAGTTTTACTTTTCTTGCCATTTATCTTTCATTGCTTCATATCAAAACCAAAATAATTCACACAACAAACAAGACCACTTCATTGTAATGCCTAGGGAGAACGACTCCACGAGCGGTTTCAATACTTCGCGTTATTAATTTTTAGAGGTTTGTATTTTTCGTTGACCAAACAAAATTTGTTTCACTGAGATTTGATTATTGTGGTTTGGATCTATACTTCGACGATATTTCATTTGTAAAATTCTAAACCGTCCAAAACATCCAATCGTCAAAATGGCTGCCGTGCCGCGAGGATTGCCAATGGTGTTGTGCTTATTGGTTATTGTATACTATCGTGTAAATATGTGATATGTTGCTGTTTGTTAGCTTCCTTGCTTAGTTTTAGGATTTAATATTCCTTGCTTCTTATTTGATTTTTGTTTTCAATTTTCCTCTTGCTATCATGAACTCTCATCTTCATTGGCTATGAGTGTGGTTACACTTATGTTGTAGGGAATGGAGTATTACAATGGAGAGATGTATCAAGGATGGAACAATCAAAGATGGGGGAGGAAGCCATTATGCAATTATGCATCAATCTTCCATGGCAACAACCTTTCCTCCACCAATGATATGAAGAAAGAAGCCATTCTATGATCCACACCAATTCCTATGGCTATGGTGAATCTACTTGTGACTTTCAACGAACAACCACCATATGCCTATGATTCATACCCTCAACATAATTCTCAACCATACTCACAAGCCTATTCTTACCAACCACCTTCATATGACCCTTACAATCCATATTCATCACACCAACCAACTTTTGAACCACATGAGCCATATTATGGAACCACCCACAATATTCAACCCGTTCAAGAGCCAACCCCATACCATGACCAAGATAAACCACCTCCAACCATATTGAAAACATTTCCAACCACCAAGATGAATAGCATTACTTTCCACCACAACCGCCCATGGAAGAATACTCAAATCCATTGATCCAAGAGCCACATGATCCTAATTATGTTATCAAAGAGGAACAAGAGTCAAGGGATCGTATCAAGGAAACATTGGATCAACCTCAAGCAACCATGGAGTGCGTTGTGCTGCCAACAAAGTGAAAAGAGTGGGGGACACATTTAAACCACCACAACTCTACCACAGAAGAACCATCGTCCTACTATGAATCCTTCCCCCAAAATGATGAATTCTTCCACACACCCCAATCTCTAAATGGATGAAACCCTTAGTGTTCTTGCTCAAGACCAAGAAGAGATTTGAAAATGGGCATGTGCAACATTTCATGCCGCCTATAGAGATTACGGTAACAAATCAATAGCCTCCCCAATGCTTGAACACTCAAGGAATTCCCATGGCCACATGTGGATAATCAATTAAAGAGCATATCATGATGGAGAGATTGGAAACTCCTGTGGGAAATGAAGGAAGTTATGCGCCTTTGCTATTGGAAACCAATTGGAGGAAGCTTTAATTTTTGAAGACAAGGAAGAAGTCGTGGTTTAGGGAGGCTTTAGAGAAATGGGAAGGATCTTGTGCGGAGCTTCCTTGGGAACATAGAGTTGAAGAAAACCCCTCCAAGATGCAATTGAAATTGATTCTAGGGAGGAAAGTGCACAACCATCAAGGCATATTCCATATGAAGACTTGGATGGGAAAGAGAAAGAATTGAGTCTTCCCTTGGTTGATGAAGCATCAAAGCATTCAATCCATAGTGGATGAGAATCCCTTTGAACCTTGAAGACTTCTCCCGGTTGCCAACATTTTGAAAATGTTGGAGTAAACTTCTTCAACCCCTGCCCAATTTATATTTGATTAAAGGAAAAGCCTTAGATAGTATTTAAATGAACCAAAGGATTGAATTGGAGAAATCTTGTGAAGGAGGTGGAAGTCCTTAGAAATAGAAGAATGGGAGTGGAAGACGGCTTTGTCAAGATCATTGAAAAGGCATCTTTGCCTAGTGCCATCTACGCCCCTCACTGAGTGGAGTAAAGGTTTCATTTCTATTAGCTTATTGTCCCGCTTGAGTATGGTATTCTTGAAACTAATGGTCAACTTAGGATGCTTTGTGGGACGAAGCGTAAGCGAACGATGTTTTCGTGGGTTGGCGTTTGCCAATATTTCAAGTCTCATTATGGGTGATGCATCAAACATGAGATTATAAAGGTTTGGAAAGTTAAGCTTGCTCACTAATCAGATGGGGTTCTAGAAGGATTGTCTTGGCATTGCATCATGGAGAACTTCATCTTGCTTCACCACCCGGAATGCGAACTTAATAATGATTGATTCACACATCAAGACGCGGTTGTGAAAACAAAGTGTGGGGTCCCGGATCACAAGAAGAGGGATTTTCAAACTTTAAAGAAGAAGACCCCAAGCTCTGTGAAGAACTCCATCAACACTTCGCTCAATCCATGAGAAATTTTGGGGCACAATGGAGAAACAAGCATTGGTGGGAGTTCCAAGATGAATATAAGGACACAAGCCACCATTGAGAGGAGCTCCCCATAAGTCCACCTTAAGGACAATAAACAAAAAAGCTGCTACGGGCGTGGCGAAGACCACCCCACCCATGGTAAACCATCCTTCTTCATTTCCTCTCTTCTTTGTACCATATTCCGTAGAATTGAGTTCCAATTTCTCTGCTTTATATGTGTTATTATCAAGCTTCTAGTTCCAGTAAGGTATCAGTCATTGCTCATGCAATAAGGCTTCTAGCGCGACGTCTGGTAGCTGCTTCTGGAGGATTAAAGGCTTGGATTTTGTCAAAGACTTAGAACACAATTACTTTTTTTTCTGTAAAAACAGAACACACCATCCACGCAGTCTCGCGCACAACTGACGCGCACGCGCACCTGAGCATTTTCGACCATCCAAGCGCAGGACGCCGCCATTCGTTACGCGTACTCGTCGGATGCAAAAAAAAATTCAACCACCAGCCAAAAAACACCTGAGAGTTAGGCCTGCGCTGTGCAAACATTGGGCCTTAGGCACAAGTCTATGCACGCGTGCGCGCCCCTGGCGCCGTACGCGCACATCATCTTAAATTCGCAACGCACGCGCACGCGCCACCACTCTGTGCGCCGCGCGCCAGTCGATTGCCACAATCTGCACCCCCCCGCGGCGACGTTTTTACCCGCAGGGCAGAATTTGTGCCAGACTTGGGCTGACATTATGCCTCTGGCCTAACTCGACGCACGCATGCGCGCACCTTGCGCGTACGCATCCCTTGACCAATATACCCATCGACGCTAAAACGTGCATGACCCGCACGCGTCGGTAAAAAAAAAAAAAAAAAAAAGAGTTTTTTCTCATCTCCATTTTCTTCTTGCTCACTTGCATTCGCATACTTCTACTCTTTCCATTCTTCACTCTTCGTTTCCCATATAGCATGTTTTCCCATTTTTTTTTTTTTTTTTTTTTTTTTTTTTTAATAATGGTGTTGGATTATTGACTTTACTATTGCATTGCTTACTACGCCCTTATTCCTAAACTAGCTTTAAAACGCTATCTTTGCAGCCATTTTAATGTTTTTAGATCAATCTCCTGTTGCGATCCTCATGATTTGATGCGTCATATTATATTACTACTTGGTCTTGAGTTTTTCATTGCTTATCTTTTGCGGAAAAACACCATAAGTGATGACGAGAATTGCCTTCGAACTTGTAACTCTTTCTTTGAATTCACATGAATGCTCTGGCCACCCATGCATGGATTTTGAGCCTTATCCTTGTGATTACCCGGCAACTTCTTGATGGATGATGTGTGAGCATGTCACCTCTAATGCATTGTATTTCATGATTATATCCATCCATTTATGTTTGACTTGAATGCTTCCATGCTTCTTTAATGCTTGCTTTACCTTACAAGCTTACCTAAAGCATCTCAAGCACAATAGAATGAGACACAGTGCCAAGCTTCCTTTTGTGATGATAACCTTCTGCATGCTCAGATTGTGTGTCTCTAAACCGCGCAACTTAGAATTCACCACACCTAAATTTCGTCATTAATGTCACACTAATTCACTCCCTCAATTCTAGTGATTTACCTCATTCCAAAACAAAGTTATGCTTCCTTGATTTTGTTATTGTCTCATCTTTTATGGTGTTATATTTTTGTTTATTCTCAAAGGAACCAATGGCGACCCACAAGCAAACTCATAGAACGCCAAAGACCAAGACACAGCGTAGCAATCGCGAAGTCGCCGTCACCCCCATACTTGCATCACCATCTTTGAGCTGTGCACCCCGAGGACGGCGTCGCAAACCTTTTACAGTGTCGGGCTGAGGATCGTCGAACCGGTCGGCTAAGACATTTTTGGGGTGACAAGTTTCTAATTCCAACACTTTTGCATCTCATTCTAGGGATTTTAGGAATTCTTACTTGCATTTTCTTATTTTTTTGCATACATATACAAAATAAAAAAAAAAAAAAAAAAAATTAATGACAAATTTTTTTTATTAATACACAATTCACAATATATGAAAGTATAAGATCCTGCAGTGAAAACTTTCATTAAAACTTGCTATGAATTAGTATAGTGATTTTGGAACATCGTTTTTGAGCTAAGAACACACGCAAGTGAGTTTTGAGCCTACTTGTGTGGTTACATCCTATACACCACTTCATTTCCTTTTTTTGTGCTGCATTCTATTTCTCTTCTATGAATGCCAATCTTTGATTTGTTGATCCTTTAATGTCCATTATTTTGTGGTATTCATGCATTTATTATCATTGAGGCCATCCATTTCATTCTCACGCCGCATTCACCATACCCAAATAGGCCAACCTTTTTATATTCCTTTGTTAGCCAATTTGCAGGCCTACGCTTAACACACTTGTTCTTAATTTAGCACATTACAAGCCCTTTAAAGCGGAAAAACAAATAAATTTGGTCCTTATTTGGATCCTTGATTAGCTTAGGCTAGTGTGTGGTGAGTACCATTCAAAAGTGTCTGGGAACCTTGGGACATTATATTGGTTGAGGTAAAAAAAAGTGTTTTTTATTATTATTTGAAAAAAAATATTGCGAAATTGGGTACATACTTCATGTATTTGACCAAATGTTATAGAACCTTATTGCATTGATGCTCTTGCTACATTTAGAAAAAAAAATGAGAAAAACAAAAGAAAAAAAAAAGAAAAGAAAAAGAACAAAATAGAAAAAGAAAGAAAAAGAAAAGAAAAAGAAAGAAATAAAAAGGGGACAAAATGCCCGAAAGCAAAGTGAAGCTGCAATAAAATCAAGTGCATGAGTGTTGTGAAATGAAAAAGAAAATGCAACAAAAAAAAAAAAAAAAAAGTGAAGAATGGGTAGTTAGGTTAGAACTTAATTGTATAGGATGTCATAGGTTTAGGTGGGAAGTCTAAGCTTATCAAAGGATTCAAATTTCAAGCTCACTTGACCAAATATGCATCTTTACCTTGACCCTAGCCCCATTACAACCAAAGAAAAGACCTCATGATACTGTATGCATCATAAATTATATGTCGACCTTGCTTAGGAAGCAAGAACAAATCTTGGAAAGCGTGGTTAGGGGAGAATTGAGAGACTCAACCCTAAACACTTGAGTGCATATAGAGTTGCAAACACATTCCGGTGAGTGTTGTATGCCTCAATTACATGTTTTCACCTAATGATCATCTCTTCATGCAAGTTTGTAAAATATTTTAATAACTCAATCAATTTGCGGATTAGACTTGCTAGTCCTTAGCCCTAGTGCATATGTGCTTCTTCTTGGGAAATTGAATTTATTGACCAAGCCATTGCATTCATTTAGATTAGATTGATATATGTAGATTGCATTTAATTAGTTCCATTAAATAAATGCCATACCTTTACTTCATCCTTAGTTTAAGCATGAGGACATGCTTGGTTTACAGAAAAATGGGGGACTTTGACAAACCCCGTTTTGACGGTTTATCTGTATTTAATTTTAAGAGATTGTATGACCTTTTACCCACATTTATTCAATGGAAATAGCATGGTTGGATTGTTCTCGCTTATTTGTTGCTTAGATGTTGAAAACGTGCCTTTTCAACCCTTAATTGATGGTTTTAATCTTCCCTTTTATTCCACTAGATGCCTTTGATTATGTGTTTTAGTGATTTTCAGATTGAAAAGAGCTAGGAATGGATCAAAGGAGTGAAGAGGAAAAAGCAATGTGAAAGTGGAGAAATCATGAAAAGTCGAAGAAGTTGAGCTCGCCCATGGACGCGTGCCGCACCTGGCGCTTGCGCCCACCTGGCGCTTGCGCGCACACCCACATTTCCCATTTCATGCACACGTGCACCGTGCGCGTACGCGTCGCTGCTGGTTTAATTGATTTTTAATGATGAATTCGCAACCAACGAATTCTGAAGGGATTGTGCCTGTGGGGCATTCCAAATTGCAACCAACTTTGGCGCCAAAAATGCTATTTTAAAGCCAAGGATTGGAAAGACCAAAGGGGAGAATCACACATTCCAACTCATACCACAACACATTAGGATTAGTTAGTTAGTTTTTTCTAGGAGAGAGAAGCTCTCACTTCTCTCTTAGAATTAGGATTAGGATTAGGTTTTAGCTTCTTAGATTTAGATTTAGATTTCATCTTCTTTTCTACTTCTCTCTTCTCAATTTCTTATTTATTTTATATTCAAATGCTTCTTTCTATTCTTTTGGTTGCTAATTTCCTTTATGTTTGTTCTTACATGTTGTGCTAACCAGTATCTGCCTCCTTCCATTTTCTTCCAATTTCAATTAAAAGGTAAAATCATTAATAATTGTGTTTCTTGATTTGTTGTTGTTAATTCCTTGCAGTTAGACGTAGTGTTAGAGTTTCCTTCTCTGCAATTTTACTATGCTTTCCTTTATGCCTTCCAAGTGTTTGATGAAAATGCTTGGTTGCGATTTAGAGTAGATTTACTATATCTTCTTGGCTTGGAAAGGTAAATTAGGACCCCTCTTGAGTTTTACATAATTGTCCCAAGAGATTGCATTTTGATTGGGAGCCAATGACTCTAGTTCTCACTAAATTGAATTAAGTTGGAGAGTTAGACTTATGGACCTCAGGATTAAATATTAGCTTCATTTTAAAATCGTCATTCAAAAATTATATATTAAAAAAATTTGATTTTTTTAATGAGATTTAACTCCTTTTGCCAATTCTTCATTATTGTGGTTATTGATTAGGATTAGAGATCCTGGGAACCACCAACCCTTGCCAAAAGACCTTTTTTAGGCCTTAGTTTACTTTTTAGCATTCATATAATATAATTAATAAAAAAATTTTCATTATTCAAAAAAAAAAACCCCCCAAAAAAAATTTAAATTTTTTTATTTTATGTGTTCACCATTCCTTTTTTTTTTTTTTTCCCCCCCTTTTTTTTTTTTTTTT
>QBTX01001869.1:0-30522 GCA_003063285.2 Arachis monticola | reverse complement strand
TTCGTTTGTTGAGAGAGAATAAAAGAAGAGAATCCTCAGTGCACATATAGAGATCTCCTATGTCAGCACCGAAAGAAAAGAAAAGGACGCGCTTAGTATGCTGGATGGTGCCAAATAAGACTTCCGTTGGGATTAAGATCTGGTGAAGCAAGATTTCGGTTCGGATATTAATAGTTAGCGATGGAGATGATGGTGAAGAGAAGTTATTAGAGTCAAGATAAAATTTAAATCAGAAAATTAACGAAAGATTATAAGAGGTAGTGGGAAATTTCGGGGGAACAAATTAATTGTTTTAGAAAAAATTTTTTATTTTAGTAAATTTTCGAAAAATTAAAGATTAAGATAAGATTAAAATTAAATTTTTTTTTCTGTTTTTTGTTTTGAGCTTTGATCAGTTACTCTATTGTATAGAAACAAAAAATAGTAAATATGATTAGTTTTGAAGAAATAATGTGGTTTTTTGAGTGAATTAAATTTTCTAATAGTGATCTTATGATTACGTGACAAAGAGTTTAAACGGTGAATTTTTGTGAAAAAAAAAAAAAGAGAAAGAGAAACCCAAAACAAAAAGCAAAAAAAAAAAAAAAAAAAAAAAAGGAAAGAAATTAAAATCAAAAAAAAAAAATTTAAATAAGAATAAGAAGATAAGAAGTATAGATAAGTATTTTTGAAATCAAAATTTTGTAAAAAAAGTATAAAATTTTGAAAGAAGATAAGGGATAAAAGATAAAAAGAAATTTTTTTAATTCAAAGAACTTCTGAACTTCGGACTAACAAGAAATCTACAGAGGATAAGATCTAGAACTCTAAAAATTGAACTCTTTGCAAACAAAGAAAGTAACAGAACTTCAAATTTTTGAATCAATCACATTAATGTTACAATTCAAAAAAAAAAAGAAAATATGATATAAAAGATAATGAAGAAAGATTGTAAATATTTTAAAAAAGAAAAAATGTTTTGAAATTTTCGAAAAATAAAAAAAAATGAAAAGAATAAAAATTTTTGAAAAGAAGATTTTGTTTTACAAAAAAGATTTTTAAATTGAAGAATTTGACAATATGATCTGTAAGAAACAAACTTAATTTTTGAAGATTTATGACTAAAAGTCAACATCAAATTTTTAAAAATTTGGCAGAAAAATAAGGAAAGAAGATATTTTTTTTGTATTGATTGAATATTTTAATTAGAGAGAGAAAAAACACAAACATGACCAAAACATGAAAATTTTGGATCAAAAAACACGATAATGCATAGCAAAGAACTCTTTAAAAAAATGAAGTCAAAAAACACCAAGAACACTTTGAAGATGAATCATATGAACATCAAGAACATATATTTTGTAAACATTTTTATTAGCAAAGGAAAACATGCAAGACAACAAAAACTTAGAGAAATCTTTAATGCATGGGATAACAGAACGAAAATGTCACATGGAAAAAACAACAAACAACACAAAACACAAGAAATCACTCAGGAGTCAAACAAGAAGACTTGCCAAGGATCACATCTTGAAGATCAGAAGAACACTATGAATGCATGAGATTCTTCGAAAAAATGCAGAAAAAATTTTTAAAGCATGCAATTTGACACCAAACTGTAAAAGATATTGACTCAAGACTCAACAGAAACACAAAATATTTTTTGATTTTATGAATTTTATAATTTTTTTGGATTTGTTATTTTTTTATTTTCTATGTTGAGAAGAAACGAAAAAGAAAAGAAAAATATTGAAAAAGATTTTGTTTTTGAAAAGAAATTACCTAATCTGAGCAACAAGCATGAACCGTCAGTTGTCCATACTAGAAAAATCCGGCAATGGCGCCAAAAACTTGGTGTTGTTGCGGTATCAACTTGGGCTGTGGTTGCACGTAATGATATTCAAAACATTCCCCCTGGCAATGGGCCAAAAACTTGATGGACAAATTGTGTAATCAACACATAATTCCCAGGCTACTTTAGAGAAGCTTTTCTTTCCCATAACTCCGTTCAACTTACCAGCAATGTACTGGGTCATCCAAGTAATACCTACGTAGTAAGGTTCGATCCCACAGAGATATGTTGGTATGAAGCAAGCTTATGTTACCTTGTAAATCTCAAGTTAGCAGATTAAATAGTTTTGGGTTTTGAAATTTAATAATAAAAGAAAATAAAAAGGGATAGAAATACTTATGTAAATCAATGGTGGGAATTTCAGATAGGTGTGGAAGATGCTGTGCCCTCTCGTATCTCTATTTTCTTATTACATTCATAAATCCTTCCTACTCCTTCCATGCAAGCTGTATGTAGGGCATCACCGTTGTCAATGGCCACATCCCATCCTCTCAGTGAAAACTACGCTCACTATGCTCTGTCACAGCACGGGCTAATCATCTGTCGTTCTCAATCAGGTTGGAATAGAATCCCTTGATTCTTTTGCGTTTTGTCATCACCCCAGCCTTCAGGAGTTTGAAGCTCGTCACAGTAATTCAATCCCAGAATCCTACTCGAATACCATAGACAAGGTAGACTTTCCGGATCCTCATGAATGCCGCCATCTAATCTAGCTTAACCACGAAGATTCTGTGAATCCAAGAGATATGCGCCTGGCCTAAAGTAGAACGGAAGTGGTTGTCAATCACGCGCGTTCATAGTGAGAATGATGAGAGTGTCAACGGATCATCACATTCATCAAAGTTAAGTATAAGTATATCTTGGAATAAGGATAGAAGAAATTGAAAAAAAGTAATAATAATTGTTTTGAACTTGAGGACAGCAGAGCTCCACACCTTAATCTATGGTGGTAGAAACTCTACCGTTGAAAAACATAAGTGAAAGGTTCAGGCATGCCGAATGGCCAGCCCCCTGAATGTGATCAATAGCCTCCTAAGATGAAGAATAAAACAAAACTGAGACCAAAGATGTTTAATACAATAGTAACTTATCCTATTATACTAGACTAGCTACTAGGGTTTACATGAGTAAGTAATTGATGCATAAATCCACTTCGGGCCCACTTTGTATGTTTGGGCTAGCTTGATCTATCCACAAGCTGAGGCATTTATTGGAGTTGAACTCCAAGTTATAACGTGTTTGGGTGTTCAACTCCGGATCATGACGTGTTTCTGGCGTTTAACTCCAGACAGCAGCATGTACTTTGGCGTTCAACGCCAAGTTACGTCATCAATCCGATAAATTATGGACTAATTATAATTGCTGGAAAGCTCTCGATGTCTACTTTCCAACGCTGTTGAGAGCGCGCCATTTGGAGTTCGTAGCTCCAGAAAATCCTATTCGAGTGCAGGGAGGTCAGATTCCAACAGCATCAGCAGTCCTTTTGTCAGCCTTTTTCAGAGTTTTGCTCAAGTCCCTCAATTTCAGCCAGAAATTACCTGAAATCACAGAAAAACACACAAACTCATAGTAAAGTCCAGAAATGTGACTTTAACATAACATAAAAACTAATGAAAACATCCCTAAAAGTAGCTTGAATTTACTAAAAACTACCTAAAAACAATGCCAAAAAGCGTATAAATTATCCGCTCATCACATAATAACTTAATTATTGTACAACAATGTAAAAATGCAAAATTCTAAAGAATATTTATTGTGTATTTCATTAGAATGAAATACAGAGTAAATGTTCTAGCTTATAAACAGTAGATGCTCATTTCATTTTAAAGTGTCAATAAGGTAAGACTGTAAAAGATAGGCGCTAGGCGCCATAATGTAGATATAGGCGCTAGGCACCAGTTTTGGTTCGCAGGCGCTAGGCGCCAGGTTTGGTTCAATTGGCACTAGGCGTTAAAACTAGTGCTCAAGTTTCTCTATAAAAACTTAGACTTCAGTATTACACTTGAATAATATTGTTGTTTTAGTCAAGAACTTCTTCTGCTCTAATCTATACTTCTCTTTCATTTTTTTCCTTCTGTTTTCTTGCTTTCTTACCTAATAAGAAACTGTTATGGTTTATCTATATGGTATCAAAATCTCTAGGCCGAATATCCATGGCAGATTAACCTGATGATTCCAATACTTCGATCAACACCACTCCCACCATCACACATTTGAATTCAACCATGACGGATATACCTTCTCATTTTCTAAATCAAAGACCCTTCAATCCTATTGAAGATAAGTTGAATGAGAATAATCACAAAAACCTGGCAACAAAAAGCTTTGTTTGCACTTCGAGAACAACATCTTCAAGATCAAGATCATCTTTTTTCAGAACGCATCTGGTGCACGAATTTGTGATCCGTACAACTAACCAGCAAGTGCACTGGGTCGTCCAAGTAATACCTTACGTGAGTAAGGGTCGATTCCACGGAGATTATTGGTTTGAAGCAAGCTATGTTTATTTTATTATTCTTAGTCAGGATATTAATTAAAATTATCAGTTGGAATTATTAGATTGGAAAAATAAAAGAGAATAAAATCGTTACTTGTTGTGCAGTAATGAGAAATATGTTGGAGTTTTGGAGATGCTTTGTCCTCTGATTTTCTGCAATGTAATATTCAACTCAATTGTTTGTAAAGCACGTCTACGGCAATCTGTATGTAGGGTGTCACCATTGTCAGTGACTACCTCCCATCTTCTCAGTGAAAATAGTCCAGATGCTCTGTCACAGCACGGCTAATCAGCTGTTGGTTCTCGATCATGTTGGAATAGGATCCATTGATCCTTTTGCGTTTGTCATCACGCCCAGCAATCGCGAGTTTTAAGCTCGTCACAGCCATTCAATCCTTGAATCCTACTCGGAATACCACAGACAAGGTTTAGACCTTCCGGATTCTCAAGAGTGGCTGCCATCAATTCTAGCTTATACCGCAGAGATTCTGATTAAGGAATCTAAGAGAAGCTCATTCAGTCTGATGTAGAACGGAGGTGTTTGTCAGGCACACGTTCATGGATTGAGGGAGGTGATGAGTGTCACGGATCATTACCTCCTTCATAATTAAGCGCGAATAAACATCTTAGATCGGACCATACACACGTTTGAGTGAAATAGAAACAATTGCATTAATTCATCGAGACGCTGCAGAGCTCCTCACCCCCAACAATGGAGTTTAGAGACTCATGCCATCAAAGTGTATAAAATTCAGATCTGAAAATGTCATGAGGTACAAGATAAATCTCTAAAAGTTGTTTAAATAGTAAACTAGTAACCTAGGTTTACAGAATATGAGTAAACTAAGATAATTGGTACAGAAATCCACTTCTGGGGCCCACTTGGTGTGTGCTGGGGCTGAGACTAAAGCTATCCACGAGTTGAGGCCTTTCTTGGAGTTGAACTCCAAGTTATAACGTGTTTTGGGCGTTCAACTCCGGATCATGACGTGTTTCTGGCGTTTAACTCCAGACAGCAGCATGTACTTGGCGTTCAACGCCAAGTTACGTCATCTATCTTCGCGCAAAGTATGGACTATTATATATTGATGGAAAGCCCTGGATGTCTACTTTCCAACGCCGTTAAGAGCGCGCCAATTGGACTCCTGTAGCTCCAAAAAATTCATTCCGAGTTCAGGGAGGCCAGGATCCAACAGCATCAGCAGTCCTTTTTCAGCCTAACTCAGATTTTTGCTCAGCTCCCTCAATTTCAGCCAGAAATTACCTGAAATCACAAAAAAATACACAAACTCATAGTAAAGTCTAGAAATATGATTTTTGCCTAAAAACTAATAATATTCTACTAAAAACTAATTAAAACATACTAAAATCTACATGAAATTACCCCCAAAAAGCGTATAAAATATCCGCTCATCAGCATCCTTCCTTAATTTGATTCCACTGAACACCAACAACAAGGAAAGGAAATTGATAAATATCAATAATGGTGTACATATGACTACAATCTGTCTAATTGGTTAGTTGCTTCCATTGATTCTGCTTTAAAAAATAAGATGGTCGAATACTTGTATAATTTTGAAATCTGGAGAAAATTGAAGAATATTTTGATAAATTTACAAGATATCGAATCAAGCAACTCAAGACACAACTTAAAACCATCAAGAAACAAGGTATGAATACTTCTGAATATATCTTAAAATTTGAGCTATTGTTGATTCTTTGGGAGCCTTGGGAGAGTCTCGCAAACTTGAAGAACATAAAGAAGCACTCTTGGAAGGCTTAGATGAAGACTACAAAATGCTACTCACTACAATCAATGCTAAGCTAGAAATGTATTCTCTCATTGAAGTAAAAACTATTGGTTCTTACACATTCTGACATGATTTAATTAACAATAATTGTAATTTTAAATAAATGTCAAGAATATTTGTTGTATGAATAATGTTATTGATAAAATTGGCAACAAATATGTGGAATTTATATTTCAGCTCCACCGAACCAATTTGTGGTTTGAACAAACAAAACCTTCAACTGTGAGAATCGATCATTATACGACCAAGTAAAATGAGAAAGACTTCATATGAAATCTTAAATTACGGTGGCTTAGATATAGTCTTTGAAATAGCATGGAATAGGAAATTCAAAAAATCAGAAAATCTTCTAGTGCAAGCAAACATGGCACAGAGTTCTTCTTCATTAATTCCCAATCAGATTCGAGTAAATGGTGGAAGAAGAGGAAGGGGAGGACCTGCCAGGTTTTGCAAAGGTGGTCAAACATTTTCTGGTAATTCTAGACCACAATGTCAGATGTGTGGCCAATTTGGTCATATTGCTTAGCATTGTTTTCACCGCTTCAATAAAGAACAGCCTCTCCCTTCTCAAAGTTAAAATCCACAAGTAACTCCTTCTAGTTCTGTTTCTAATTTGCACAATACATCTACTAAATATGATCCTACATTCTCTATACCACCACAACCAACATCTTCATTTCATAATCCAACTGCATATTTCGTTGTTCCTTTTACAGTTTCAAATCCAAATTGATACTCAGACATATGTGCATCACATCACATTATTCAAACCCATCCAACATGATGACATCACTATAATATCTAGGATCAGTTGGGTAATGGATCATGTATTCCAATTACTCACATTAGGTGGTTTATTTCTTTATACTATTGATTCTAAAAGATGGTTTTATTTACAAAAAATTAATACATTTACCGCATATAACTAAGAATCTACTCGGTGTTTCCAAATTTACTGAAGATAACTATGTGTATTTTGAGTTTCATGCTTACCATTGCTTTGTTAAATGCTATTTCACTCAGACTTTTTCTTCAAGGTTTTAGGAAGGATGGACTTTATCAATTTGTTAATATTGTTGTACCAAAGAAGTCAACACCTGATCATGTGCCTCATGTTTTTTTACTCTTATGGTTTCCTTTAATCTTTGGCATAAAAGGCTTGGTTACTCTGCCATCAAAATTGTCGAATTCATCCTGAAGAAATGTAATATAATAAAATTTCTAATTCTAGTATGTGTAAAAATTGTGTTAATGCAAAAATCCATGCTTTACCATATTCTAATTCTTGTACAATGCATAATGCACCATTACAATTAGTATACTCAGATGTATGGGGGCTAGCTCCTCTCATTTCTCATTTAGGTTTTTAGATAGTGTATTACATTCATTGATGCATATTCTAGGTACCCATGCACTTTTCTTCTAGTAAATAAATCTCAAGTCTTTGCTGCATTTTAGCAATATAAGTCATACACGGAATGACTCACAAATTGCAAATTAAAGGAGTTACAATTAGATAATAGAAGATAATATACAATATTCAAGTGGGTAAAATCCTTATCCCTAAACTTTACTTTCCCACTTGAATTTGGGTTGCTTGAGATAGATGGTCAACTTAGGTCTCTTTGTGGAATTAAGAGCAAGAGAGAAATTGTTAGTCGTTGGAAATGCCATTCAAGGTTCATTGTGGTTGTGAGGTCAAAGTTGAATTGCAAAGGTTGGAGGCATGCTAAATTGAATGGGTCTAAGAGAATATTCTGGTGCCTAATGGAGAATTCTAAGAACTTGCCACCCGAATGGAATTTTGATGATCAAGTGAAGATGGGTGTGAAAATAAGATATGGGATCCCGGATTACAAAATAAAGATCAATTTTGGGAGCCTTTAGCTTGTGTGGAACTCCATCAATGCTTGAAGCAATTGATTTGGATTGTTGGATCATACTTGAAGTCCAAGCATTGGTGGAAGTTCAAGGATGAATACAAGCACAAGCCACCATGACAAGAAGCTTCCCAATTATCTAAATTAAGGACAATAAATTAAACTGCTAGGTGGGAGATACCCCACCATGGTAAACTTTTTTTATTTTCCTCTGTTGTATCTATTGGTAAATAAGTTTAATTTCATATTTAGTTTAGTTAGTTGAGTTTATTTTTTAGTATAGGGTGTTAAATAATGTTTGGTGGTATTTAGGTGACTGTTTGGATGTTTGGAATGCTGGGTTTGGTGCTAGAACTCGAAAAATTTTGAAACACAGAGCACTTTGTCACGCGCGCGCGTGCCCCACGCGTACGCGTGATCCCCATATTTTGAGTGTGCTAGGATCCTGCGAGCATTGTGCCATCCGCGCGGTCCAGAGAGTGAGTTGTACGGGTATCATACAGAAACTGTACATCTTGTATAAAATTCCTCCCGTGCCTACGCGTGACCCACGCTTACACGTCACTCCTTTTTTTTCCTATTACACATACGCCTGCCACTCACGCGCATGCGTCGCATTTCATTCTCCCAACTCACGCCTACGCATGACCCACGCGTACGCGTGGACACCTCTGTCTCATACACTTCTTTTCTTCTCTTCTCTCCATTTCTTTTTTTCTTTTCTCTTTTCCGCTTTTATCCTCCTCTCCAACCATCATCTACCACTACCATGCACCATCCACCATTATTTTTTTTGTTAGTTAGTTAGTTGGTTTGTTACTTAATTAGTTAGTTAGTTTAATTTTCTATTTAATTTTTTGTTTTAGGTGATAAGTGTTGGATTATTGATTTGATTTGCTGTGTCTTGATGCTGAAATTATTCATTGTTGGATTCATTTGTTGAGGTTAAACTTTGTTGTTTGGTATTGAATTTTTCATGCTTAACATTTGTGAATACTAAGTACTTATGACATTGCTTTCAAGAATGTTTTTGGATTTTCATATTGCATGTTGTAGCTAGCCACCATGTAATTTGAATTCACTATCTATTGTTAGGCAATTGTGTATTATCAATGCATTTTTTGTTAGGTGGTGCTTGTTTATGATTAATCTTTATTTACGTCACCTAGTTCATGCATTGAGATTTTGGAATTGTGAATTTGGATGGTAATCTTACCTAGTGACATATTTTTTAGCTTTTTAAAGCTTTGTGGACCATGCTTGCTATGTGAATGATTTTAACCTCTATCTCTTTTGTCCTAAGTTCCAGAGCACCCATGTTCCACCTTCATGTCAAATAGGTGATGCAAAATCAAATTTAAGATGTGTCGTTGATTGGTGTGTGAGCTCTATATTTTTTTAGTTGTATTGAATTCTCTTGCACATCAATCAATGTTCATTCATCATTCATTTCATATTTACTTGATTATTGCTTAAATGCTTCTATGCTTCTTTATTACTTGTTTGTTTGTCGTAACCAATAAGTCTTCTCTCAAGTATTTCAAGCACACTAGAATGAGTGAAGTGTACAATTCTTTTCTGTAATTATGACATCTCTTTTCACGCTAGTGTGTGAGTTCTAAACCACGCGCAACCAAGAATTTACACACTTGTTTTTATCCATGTCACACATTGATTCACTCACTTCATTTCAGTGATCATCACCTCACTCCAACAATATATGCCTCATTGATTTTGCATTTACTCGTCTTACTATATCCTATTTTCTATCTTTCAAGATGATTCACAATATGCAACAAGGGAAGCAGGAGGAAGAACACGCAGCATCCGGTTGATCCACCAGCTGAAGGTGGCAATTCGTGAAGTCGCCATACCTCCCTTGCTCATGTTTGAATGCACCGAGGACAGTGCAAGCTTTTAAGTGTGGGGAGGTCGTCCGACCAATCGACCGTTTTTGGGTGACAAATTTCTAATCCCAACACTTTCACATTTATTTTCTGTTAATACTAGGTCTTTTAGAATTTTAGTTGTATTTTCTTAGTTTGCATATATATAATAAGCTTAGTCAAAACAATGAAATTTTTCAAAGATTTTATCTATAGGACACCCCAATTGATTTGAGAAAAAAAATTTTCATTGAACTTGCTTGAATTATATATTGTGGAATATGGTTTTTGAGCTAAGAACACACAACCATGTGTGTTTTGAGCCTAATTGTGCGGTTGCATCATATAATCACTTCTTTCATTCTTGTGTGTTATTCTCTTTCTATGATTGTAATATTTGATTTGTTTGATTCTTTATGTCCATTATTTTATGTATGAATGCATTTATATGATTGAAGCCTTTATTTCATTAGCTCACTTACCCAAATGGCCTTACCCTTTTATCCATCTTTGTTAGCCAATTTTGAGCCTGTTTGACCCTTTTATTCTTTATTTTAGCACATCACTATCCCTAAGTAAAAAATAATAAATGTCCCTTATTTGGATATTTGATTAGCTTAGGCTAGTGAGAGTGTGTATCATTTAAGTGTGGGAAAGTTTGGAAACATTAATTGAGGTAAAAGTGTATTTTGAGTTTTCATTGAAAATCTTGAAAATTGGGTACATAATCATGCATTAAATGTTTAAACCATATGCATTGATACTCTTGTATATACTTTATTTTGAAAAAAAAGAAAAAAATAATAGGTCGTGATAAAAGAAAAAAAAAGAAAGTAATAAAAAGGGTACAAAATGTCGCAAAGTAAAGTAATAATAATAATACATATGGGTTGTGAATTGAAAAGAATGAATGATTGTGTAAAAATGTGAATTATGGGTAGTTAGGTTTTTATTTGGATTGTATAGGTTGTAGGTTAGGTGAGAACTTAAGTTAATCAAAGATTCAAATTTCAAGTTTACTTAGCCATATGCATATTTACCTTGACCCTAACCCCATTGCAACCTATGGAAAAGTCCTCGTGATATTTGTATGCATGCATTAAATAATTGTTAATTATTATATGAAAAACAAATCTTACAAAGCATTATTAGAGGAGAATTGAATGAATCAACCCTATACACTTGAGTGACTAGAGCGGATACACATCCGGCGAGGGTTCGATTGCTCAATTACATGTTTTCACCTATGATCATCTCTTTTCTTGCAGGTTGTTAAATTCTTTTCAATAACTTAACTCAATTGTGGATTTGATTTGATTGTGATTACTTTGGCCCTAATGTTCATATATGTATTCTTGGAAGTTGATTTATTTTGACCAAGTAGTTGCATGCATTTAGATAGAATGCATTTAGATAGATTGCATGTAGATAGGTCGCATTAGATAGTGTGCATTGAATGAATACAATACCCTTTCTTGTCTTTCTTGAGTTTAGCATGAGGACATGCTATTGTTTAAATGTGGGGAGGTCGATAAACCCCAATTTTGTGGTTTATCTTGTGTTGAATTTGGTGGATTTTATCAACTTTTCCTACATTTATTCAATAAAATAGCATGGGCTTGTAAATTCTCCTTAATTTGTGCTTAATGATTGAAAACATGCTTTTTAGGCTTTAAAATTGATAAATTTAATTCACTTTAATTCTATTCGATTTCTTGATATGTTTGTTGAGTGATTTCAGGTTTAGAAGACAAAGATTGGATTGAAGGAATGAAAAAAAAACATGTAAAAGTGGAGAATTCATGAAAAAATGAAGTTTTGCAAGTCTACCATGCGAGGCGTACGCGTGACCCACGCATACACGTGACAACTAGGACGTGACATCATTAATGAAACACATTGGGGGTGATTTCTAGGGCTGCAGAAGCCCAATCCAACTCATTTCTGAAGCTATTTGATGCAGAATTCAAGAGGGAGTAAGGGGAGAGCAATTAGGAGTAGAGTAGAAACATTTTTAGGTCATATTCTAGAGAGAGAAGTTCTCTCTTCTAATTGAGTTGTTATTGTTATTTCCTTGCTCTGGGTAGTTGTAGAATTTATATTTCTTGTTATTTTCCATGCTTTACTTTTATGCCTTCCAAGTGTTTGATAAAATGCTTGGTTGGATTTTAGTGTAGATTTTAGTACTTTTGGCTGTGATTGAGGACTTAGGTCCCTTGAGATCATTAATGTCCAGTTTTATTGGTGATTTAGGGTTGTTAATTGGTTTTAGGATTAATTATGTCCACTTTACTTGACCCTCCGATGTTAGAGGACAACTAAGTGGAATTAACTCTTTGTAATCACCATGTTGTGGTCAATGATCCAAGATAGGATACCCTGACTCTCAATCCTTGCCTTGATTAGCGTTTAGCATTTACATTCCTTAGTTATTAGTTTTAATTTCTTATTCATCAAACCCAAAACCCCAAAAACATTTTTCCATAACCAATAATATGCACATTTTCCTACAATTCCTTGAGAGACGACCCGAGGTTTAAATACTCTCAGTTTTTATTGAGTTTGACTTAAGTGACAAACAAATTAAACTTTGATTGAGGGTTGTTTGTCGGTTTAGATATATACTTCGACGAGATTATTTTTGTGAAAATTCTAACCGACGATTTCCCTCACATTATAAAATTACTAAACAAGCTTTAAAAATTCCACATTGGAATAAGACAATGATTGATGAATTTCATGCTTTAATGAAAAATCATACCCTGATAGGTGTTTGTTGTAAAGAGACACCCTAATGGTAGTATTCAAAAGCATAAAGCTAGGCTTCTTACTCAAGGATTCTACCAAGAAGAGGGTTTTGATTTTGAGTAGGTCTTCATCCCAGTTATTCGCCCTGCAACAATCAGAGTAGTGTTAAATCTAGCTCTCTCTAAAAACCGGAATATAAGTCAATTTGACTTCAATAATGCTTTCTTAAAGGGAGATCTTCATCAAGTAATGCACATGACACGAACAACAATCAGAAACTCATACTTGTAAATTAAATAAATCACTTTATGGCTTGAAACAAGAACCTAAAGACTAGTTTCTAAAATTGAGTACAACCTCGCATGGTTTTGGTTTTGTCAATGGTAAATCTGACACATCTTTATTCATTAGACATCAGCATGATATCATGTGCTATATCGATGACATTATAATTAATGAAAATAATAATCTGAAGTTGAATCTATAATTTAGAAGCTGGACAAAGTGTTTTCACTTAAAGATTTGGGAGAGTTAAACTACTTTTTGGAAATAGAAATTCACAAAAACAGCATCAGGCTAATTGCATATTTCTCAAACTAAGTATATTAATGATTTACTTTCTAAATTAATAATGGCAGAGACTAGTTCAATACCAACACCTATTAGCTCGTTATAATTGCTTTATATAGGGTTTGAAAAATTTAAAGATCCAAAGTTGTTTAGAGCAGTTGTGGGATCTCTACAATATTTAACCATTATTATGCCTAATCTTGCTTTTACGGTAGCCGAAATTGGTCAATTTATGCACTCTCCATTGCTTGCACATTGGAAAGCAGCTATGAAAATGCTTAGATATTTAAAGGGCATCAAGGATCATGGTCTGTTGCTCCATACGTGTGATGATGTTAGGCTGTATGGCTTCTCTAATGGTGATTAGGCAGTAGATTTTGTAGACAAAAAATATATTTTAGGGTATTGTATTTACCTTGGTGCTAATTGATGAGTGGATAATTTATACGCTTTTTGGCATTATTTTTAGGTAGTTTTTAGTAGAATCTAGCTACTTTTAGGGATGTTTTTATTAGTTTTTATGAAAAATTCACATTTCTAGACTTTACTATGAGTTAGTGTATTTTTCTGTGATTTCAGGTATTTTCTGGCTGAAATTGAGAGACCTGAGCAAAAATCTGATAGGAGGCTGACAAAGGACTGCTGATGCTGTTGGAATCTAACCTCCCTGCACTCAAAATGGATTCTTTGGAGCTACAACACTCCAAATGCTGCGCTCTCAACTGCGTTGGAAAGTAGACATTCAGAGCTTTCCAGCAATCTATAATAGTCCGTACTTTATTCAATTCTAGATGATGCAAACTGGCATTCAACGCCAGCTCCATGCTGCATTCTAGAGTAAAACGCCAAAAACACATCACAAACCAGAGTTAAACGCCAAAAACACATTACAACTTGGCGTTTAACCCCAAGAGAAGCCTCTGCACATGTAAAGCTCAAGCTCAGCCCAAGCACACACCAAAGTGGGCCTCGGAAGTGGATTTCTGCACTTAGACTTATTTCTGTAAACCCTAGTAACTAGTTTAGTATAAATAGAACTTTTTACTATTGTATTCAGTGTCTTTTTTAGCATTGGTCTTTTTTCCTATTTTCGAATTCATATGTCAATTGGGGAGGCTGGCCATTCGGCCATGTCTGGACCTTGTTCTTATGTATTTTCAACGGTGGAGTTTCTACACACCATAGATTAAGGTGTGGAGCTCTGCTGTACCTCGAGTATTAATGCAATTACTATTGTTCTTCTATTCAATTCATGCTTATTCTTATTCTAAGATATTCGCTGCACTTCAACATGATGAATCTGATGATCCGTGATACTCATCATCATTCTCACCTATGAACGCGTGCCTGACAACCACTTCCGTTCTACCTTAGATCGAGCGTGTATCTCTTGGATTCCTTAATCAGAGTGTTCGCGGTATAAGCTAGAATTATTGGCAGCCATTCCTAAGATCCGGAAAGTTTAAACCTTGTCTGTGGTATTCCGAGTAGGATCTGAGATGGAATGACTGTGACGAGCTTCAAACTCGTGAGTGTTGGGCGTAGTGACAGACGTAAAAGAATCACTGGATTCTATTCCGACATGATCAAGAACCGACAGATGATTAGCTGTTGGTGCACGAAATTGTGATCATCAATGGCGCCATCAACATGGTACGCTCAATTGCAATCTCAACTCTTTATCATAACTTCGCACAACTAACTAGCAAGTGCACTGGGTCGTCCAAGTAATAAACCTTACGCGAGTAAGGGTCGATCCCACGGAGATTGTTGGTATGAAGCAAGCTATGGTTATCTTGTAACTCTTAGTTAGGATATCAATAATTCTAAGATTTAATTGTAAAAAGTAAAAGAACATGAAATAAATACTTGTTTTGCAGTAATGGAGAACAGGTTGAGGTTTTGGAGATGCTATATCTTCTGAATCTCTACTTTCCTACTGTCTTCTTCTTCATGCACGCAAGGCTCCTTCTATGGCAAGCTGTACATTGGGTTTCACCATTGTCAATGGCTACCTCCCATCCTCTCAGTGAAAATGTTCAACGCGCTCTGTCACAGCACGGCTATTCATCTGTCGGTTCTCGATCATGTCGGAATAGAATCCAGTGATTCTTTTGCGTCTGTCACTAACGCCCCACAATCGCGAGTTTGAAGCTTGTCATAGTCATTTAATCCCTGAATCCTACTCATAATATCAAAGACAAGGTTTAGACCTTCCGGATTCTCAAGAATGGCCGCCAATGGATTCTAGCTTATACCACGAAGATTCTGATTAAGGAATCCAAGAGATATCCACTCAATCTAAGGTAGAACGGAGGTGGTTGTCAGGCACATGTTCATAGGTGAGAATGATGATGAGTGTCACGGATCATCACATTCATCAAGTTTAGGAACAAGTGATATCTTAGAATAGAAGCACACATGCTTGAATGAAAAATAGTAGTAATTGCATTAATCCATCAAGACACAGCAGAGCTCCTCACCCCCAACCATGGGGTTTAGAGACTCATGCCGTAGAAAATACAATATGAAACGTGTATTGTGTCATGAGGTACAGATACAATAGCAAAAGATCCTATTTATAGTGAACTAGTGACCTAGGGTTTACAAGAATGAGTAAATGACGTAAAAATCCACTTCCGGGGTCCACTTGGTGTGTGCTTGGGCTGAGAATTGAAGCTTTCATGTGTAGAGACTTTTCCTGGAGTTAAACGCCAGCTTTTGTGCCAGTTTGGGCGTTTAACTCCAACTTTTGTGCCAGTTCCGGCGTTAAACGCCGGAAATTCTGAAGCTGATTTGGAACGCCAGTTTGGGCCATCAATTCTTGGGCAAAGTATAAACTATTATATATTTCTGGAAAGAATAGGATGTCTACTTTCCAACGCAATTGAGAGCGCGCTAATTGGGCTTCTGTAGCTCCGGATAATCTACTTCGAGTGCAGGGAGGTCAGAATCCAACAGCATCTGCAGTCCTTTTTCAGCCTCTGAATCAGATTTTTGCTTAGGTCTCTCAATTTCAGCCAGAAAATACCTAAAATCACAGAAAAACACAAAAACTTATAGTAAAGTCCAGAAATGTGATTTTTAATTAAAAACTAATAAAAACTAACTAAAACATACTAAAAATATACTAAAAATAATGCCAAAAAGCGTATAAATTATCCGCTCATCACAACACCAAACTTAAATTGTTGCTTGTCCCCAAGCAACTAAAAATCAAACAGGATAAAAAGAAGAGAATATACTATAAATTTCAAATTATCAATGAAACTTAGCTCCAATTAGATAAGCGGGACTAGTAGCTTTTTGCCTCTGAACAATTTTGGCATCTCACTTTATCCTTTGAAGTTTAGAATGATTGGCATCCATAGGAACTCAGAATTCAGATAGTGTTATTGATTCTCCTAGTTAGTATGTTGATTCTTGAACACAGCTACTTTATGAGTCTTGGCCGTGGCCCAAAGCACTCTATTTTCCAGTATTACCACCGGATACATACATGCCACAGACACATAACTGGGTGAACCTTTTCAGATTGTTACTCAGCTTTGCTAGAGTCCCCAATTAGAGGTGTCCAGGGTTCTTAAGCACACTCTTTTTGCTTTGGATAATGACTTTAACCACTCAGTCTCAAGTTTTCACTTGACACCTTCGCACCACAAGCACATGGTTAGGGACAGCTTGGTTTAGCCGCTTAGGCTAGGATATTATTCTTGTAGGCCCTCCTATCCACTGATGCTCAAAGCCTTGGATCCTTTTTATTTTTACCCTTACCTTTTGGTTTAAAGGGCTATTGGCTTTTTCTGCTTGCTTTTTTTTTTCTCTTTTTTTTTGAATGAACTGCTTTTTCTTGCTTCAACAATCAATTTGATGATTTTTCAGATCCTCAATAACATTTCTCCTTTTTCCATCATTCTTTCAAGAGCCAACAATTTTAACATTCTTAAGACAACAAATTCAAAAGACATATGCATTGTTCAAGCATTCATTCAGAAAACAAAAAGTATTGTCACCACATCAAACTAATTCAACTAGTTTCAAAGATGAATTCGAAATCATGTACTTCTTGTTCTTTTGTGATTAAAGCATTTTTCATTTAAGATAGGTGATGGATTCATAGGACATTTATAGCTTTAAAACATGAACTTTAAATTTTATTAATCATGGAATAAGAACAAGACTCAAAGATAATTATAAGAGAAGACTAATAATAATAGAAAAATAGAAAATAAAAAAAAGAAATTTAAATGACTCTAAAATTGATTCCTAATGATAGAGGTTATCACAGAGTTAGGACTCAACAACCTTGATTTTGAGAAGTGGATGCTCCCTCAACTTGTGGGGTGTTTGACCCTTCAAGGGAGAGCTTCTAGCGCTTCAGCTCCTGTAGCTCACGCCCCTGCTTCTCTTGTTCCTTCAGCAGTTTGCAGAGCATGCAATTTTGATTCTGCTGTTCTTCCTTAAGTTGTTCCATAGCTTCTTGCAGCTTGGCAACAGATGCTTCTAGGTGGGTCCAGTAGTCAATTTCAGGAAGTTCAGGGAGGAACTCCTGCGCCCTCCTTTTGATAGAGTTATCTTACATTTGTCCTTCCATTGACTTCTTGGTGATTGGATGTTCAATTAGGATGAATTCATCTACTCCCATCCTCACCCCAGCATCTTTACATAGCAAAGAGATTAAGCTTGGGTAAGCCAGTTTGGCTTCAGTGGAGTTCTTGTCTGCAATTGTGTAAATCTCACAAGCAATCAGAAGATGAACCTCCACTTCTTTTCCCAGCATAATGCAATGAATCATCACTGCTCTCTTGATAGTGACATCAGAACGATTACTAGTGGGCAAAATAGAACGCCCAATAAAGTCTAGCCAACCTCTTGCAACTGGTTTGAGATCTCCCCTCTTGAGTTGGTTTGGGACACCTTTTGAATTGGTTATCCACTTAGTTCCAGGGAGGCATATGTCCTCTAGAACTTGATCCAACCCCTTATCTACTCTCACCATTCTCCTATTAAAGGATTCAAGATCATCTTGTAGTTGAGGCAGTTTGAAGACCTCTCTTATTTTGTCCAGATGGAAGTAAATAGTTCTCCCTCTGACCATGGTTCTGAAGGTATGGAAAGCAGTTCCAGTCATTCTCTGCTTATCTGTCAACCACAGATTTGAGTAGAATTCCTGAACCATGTTTCTTCCAACCTTTGTTTCAGGATTGGCTAGAATTTCCCATCCTCTATTTCGAATTTGCTCTTGGACCTCCGGATATTCGTCTTCTTTTAGATCGAATTTAACTTCCGGGATCACTGACCTTAGACCTATTATTTTGTGGTAATGGTCTGCATGTTCTTTGGTTAAGAACCTCTCTTGACTCCAAAGATTTTTGGAGCATTCTCTTTCTTGCCTATTAAATTAGTTTGTTTTCCTTTGGGAGCCATGGTCTTGATGAGCCTTAGCTTAGTGATCACGGAAAAGCACACCAAACTTAGAGGTTTGCTTGTCCTCAAGCAAAAGAAAGGAAAGAGGTGAGAGAGGAGGAGAAGCAAATTCAAATGGTGAAGAGAGGGGGATAGCCGAATGTGTATTTATAAGGGAGGGGGAGGGATTTCGAAAGTTTTAAAAGAGATTTGAGAAGATATGGAAAGAATTTGAGAAAATACTTGAGTTTTTGAAGAAGATTTGGAAAGGATTTGAAAGAGATTTGAGAAATAATTTAGAAAATTGTTGGATTTTTGAAAGTTGAGGGTGAATGATGAAAATTTGTAACATGTTTATGTAGAAAATTATGGGTCAAAACATGAAAGTGTGAAAAAAATTACCATTCTGGCGTTTAACGCCCAATTGGTGGCCATTATGGGCGTTTAACGCCCAGCCAGGCTCCCTGGTTGGCGTTAAATGCCAGAAACCCCTTTATCACTGGGCGTTTTGCTGAACGCCCAGGATGCTGCAATTCTGGCGTTAAACACCCAGAATGGTGCCCATTCTGGCGTTTAACGCCCAAAATGGTGCCTTTACTAGTGTTAAACGCCCAGAATGGTATCCATTCTGGTGTTTAACGGCAGGATGCCCTTTACTGGCATTTTCTTGCCAGCAAGCTCCTTTTCTCTGCTTATTTCATTGAATCCTTCTGTAACTCTGTGAATTCCTTCAATTTCAATGATCAACCTTGAAGAATATATATCAAACTTTTATAAAACAAATAACCTGCTAATGACTGGGTTGCCTCCCAGCAAGTGCTTCTTTATTGTCTTTAGCTGGACCTTTACTGAGACTCATTCAAGCCTCAGTTTTGAACATTCCTACTCAAAATTACTTTCAAGATAATGTTTAATCCTTTGTCCATTAACAATGAACTTTTTGTCAGAATCAATATCCTGAAGCTCAACATATCCATATGGTGACACTCCTGTAATCACATAAGGACCCCTCCACCGGGATTTCAGTTTTCCTGGGAATAGTCGGAGCCTAGAGTTGAAGAGTATAACTTTTTGTCCTGGCTCAAAGACTCTGGATGAAAACTTCTTGTCATGCCACTTTTTTTCCTTTTCCTTATAAATTTTTGCATTTTCAAAGGCACTGAGTCTGAGTTCCTCTAGCTCATTTAGCTGGAGCAATCTTTTTTCACCAGCTAACTTAGCATCCAGGTTTAGGAATCTGGTTGCCCAGTAGGCTTTATGTTCCAGTTCCACGGGCAGATGACAGGCCTTGCCATACACAAGTTGGTGTGGAGAGGTTCCTAATGCTGTTCTGTATGCCCACAGAGCATTATCCAAGCTCTTTGCCCAATCCTTTCTACGGGCAATTACAGTCTGTTCTAGGATTCTTTTTAGCTCTCTATTAGAGACTTCAGCTTGCCCATTTGTTTGTGGATGATACGGAGTTGCTATTTTATGGCTAATTCCATATCAGACCATAGCAGAGTATAGCTATTTATTGCAGAAATGAGTGCCCCCATCACTGATTAGTACTCTGGGAACACCAAACCTGCTGAAGATGTGTTTCTGGAGGAATTTCAACACGGTTTTGGTATCATTATTGGGTGTGGCAATTGCTTCTACCCATTTAGATACATAGTCTACTGCCACTAGAATATAAGTGTTTGAGTATGATGGTGGGAAGGGACCCATGAAGTCAATATCCCATACATCAAACAATTCAATCTCTAAGATCCCTTGTTGAGGTATGGCGTAACCGTGAGGCAAGTTACCAGCTCTTTGGCAACTGTCACAGTTACGCACAAACTCTCGGGCGTCCCTATAGAGAGTAGGCTAGTAGAAGCCGCATTGGAGGACTTTAGTGGCTGTTCGCTCACTTCTGAAATGTCCCCCATACTGTGATCCATGGCAATGCCATAGGATCCTTTGTGCTTCGTCTCTAGGTACACATCTGCAGATCATTCCGTCTGCACATCTCTTAAAGAGATATGGCTCATCCCATAGGTAGTACTTGGCATCTAAAATTAATTTTTTTCTTTGCACCCTGCTGTACTCCTAGGGTATGAACCTCACAGCTTTATAGTTTGCAATATCTGCAAACCATGGTTCTTCCTGAATGGCAAAGAGTTGCTCATCTGGAAAGGTTTCAGAGATCTCAGTAGAGGGGAGGGACGCCCCAGCTACTGGTTCTATCTGGGACAAGTGATTAGCTACCTGGTTCTCTGTCCCTTTTCTGTCTCTTATTTCTATATCAAACTCTTGCAGAAGCAACACCCATCTTATGAGCCTGGTTTTGAATCCTGCTTTGTGAGTAAGTACTTAAGAGCAGCATGGTCAGTGTACACAATCATTTTTTATCCTACTAAATAAGATCTAAACTTGTCAATGGCATAAACCACTGCAAGTAAGTAATTCTTTTTCTGTGGTTGTGTAATTCTTCTGTGCGTCATTTAGAACACGGCTAGCATAATAAATGACGTGCAGAAGCTTGTTGTGCCTCTGTCCCAACACTGTACTAATAGCATGGTCACTGGCATCACACATTAGTTCGAATAGTAGTGTCCAGTCTGGTGCAGAGATAACTGGTGCTGTGACCAACTTAGCTTTCAGAAGGTCAAACACCTGCAGACATTCCTTATCAAAGATAAATGGCGTGTCTTTAGCTAGCAGATTACTCAGAGGTTTTGCAATTTTTGAAAAATCCTTTATAAACCTTCTGTAGAATCCTGCATACCCCAGAAAGCTTCTGATTGCCTTAACATTAGTAGGTGGTGGTAATCTTTCAATTACTTCAACTTTAGCTTGATCCACCTCTATTCCCTTGTTTGAAATTTTATGCCCAAGGACAATCCCTTCAGTCACCATAAAGTGAACATTTTCCCAGTTTAAAACTAGGTTGGTCTCTTGGCATCTTTTCAGAACAAGTGCTAGATGGTTAAGGCAGGAGCTGTAGGATGAATGAGTCTCCAAATACTGAAAAGTCATCCATGAAGACTTCCAGAAATTTCTCTACCATATCTGAGAAGATAGAGAGCATGCACCTCTGAAAGGTTGCAGGTGCATTACACAGACCAAAAGGCATCCTTCTGTAGGCAAACACTCCAGAAGGACATGTGAATGCTGTTTTCTCTTGGTCCTGAGGATCTACTGCAATTTGGTTGTAACCTGAATAGCCATCCAAAAAGAAATAATATTCATGACCTGCAAGTCTCTCTAGCATCTGGTCTATGAATGGTAAAGAAAATGATCCTTCCTGGTGGCTGTATTGAGCCTTCTGTAGTCAATACACATACGCCACCCTGTAACTGTTCTTGTAGGAACCAGTTCATTCTTTTCATTATGAACCACTGTCATGCCTCCCTTCTTGGGGACAATGTGGACAGGGCTCACCCAGGGGCTATCAGAAATAGGATAAATAATCCCAGCCTCTAGTAATTTAGTGACCTCTTTCTGCACCACCTCCTTCATGGCTGGATTTAGCTGCCTTTGTGGTTGAACCACTGGCTTGGCATCATCCTCCAATAGGATCTTGTGCATGCATCTTGCTGGGCTAATGCCCTTAAGATCACTTATGGACCATCCCAAGAGCTGTCTTGTGTGTCCTTAACACTTGAATTAGTGCTTCCTCTTCCTGTGAATTTAAAGCAGAGCTTATGATCACTGGAAAAGTATTACCTTCTCCCAGAAATGCATACTTCAGGGATGGTGGTAGTGGTTTGAGCTCAGGTTTGGGAGGTTTATCCTCTTCCTGAGGAATTTTCAGAGGTTCTTCTATTCCTCTGGTTCTTCCTGATCAGGCTGAACATCTTTAAAGATGTCCTCTAGCTCTGATTCGAGACTCTCAGTCATATTTCTCTTCCACCAAAGAGTCAATAATATCAGCACTCATGCAGTCATTTGATGTGTCTGGATGCTGCATAGCTTTGATAGCATTCAACTTGAACTCATCCTCATTGACTCTCAGGGTCACTTCCCCTTTTTGTACATCAATAAGAGTGCATCCAGTTGCTAGGAAAGGTCTTCCCAGGATGAGGGTTGCACTCTTGTGCTCCTCCATTTCCAGCACTACAAAGTCAGTGGGAAAGGAAAATGCCCAACCTTGACAATCATGTCCTCAATTATGCCTGATGGATGTTTAATGGAGCCATCAGCAAGTTGGAGATATTCCCGAGTTGGTTTGACTTCTTCAGTCAACCCAAGATTTCTGATAGTGGATGCAGGTATTAGGTTGATACTTGCTCCAAGGTCACAAAAGGCTGTCTTGGTACAAGCACCTTCTAATGTGCATGGTATCAAAAGCTTCCTGGATCTTGAAGCTTCTCTGGTAAGCTTTTCAGAATGACTGCACTACATTCTTCAGTGAGAAAATACCTTTTCAGTTTCTCTCCAATCCTTCTTATGACTTAAGATCTCTTTCATGAACTTAGCATAAGAGGGTATTTGCTCAAGTGCCTCTGCAAACGAAATCTTTATTTCAAGAGTTCTGAGATAGTCTGCAAAGCGGGCAAATTGTTTATCCTGTTTCGCTTGGCGGAGTTGCTGAGGATAAGGCATCTTGACTTTATATTCTTCAACCTTGGTTGCTGCAGGTTTATTCTGTACAGAGGTGGTTGGAGAAGCCTTCTTAGAGGGGTTACTATCAGCACTCTCAGGTGTCTGATTCCTCATTGGCGTTTGAACGCCAGGACTGGGTGCAGGATGGGCGTTTAACGCCAACTTTCCACCCTTTTCTGGCGTTTGAACGCCAGAACTGGGCAAGGAATGGGCGTTTAACGCCAACTTTTCCCCCTTTTCTGGCGTTTGGACGCCAGAAGTATTCCTCTCTGGGCTCTTACTATCCTCAGAGGGATTTTGGGCAGTGGTTTGGTTATCCTCTGTCAGTTGTTCCTTTCTTGGATTTTTGTCACTTTGAGCTGAATTATTCAATGTCTTCCCACTCCTTAGTTGAACTGCTTGGCATTCTTCTGTTATCTGTTTAGATAGCTGCTGTTTTGTCTGATTCAACTGTGATTCTATATTCTTGTTAGCAATTTTAGTTTCTTGGAGCATCTCTTTAAATTCTGCTAACTGTTTTGTCATCAGGAGTAATTGCTGATTAAGCTCAACCATCTGTTTTTGAGGGTTAGGTTCAGTAGTTATTGCCATAGCTTCTTCTTTTATAGAGGACTCACTGCTTGAGTATCGATGTTGATTTCTAGCAACCGTATCTATGAGCTCTTAAGCCTCTTCAATCGTCTTCCTCATGTGTATAGATCCACCAGCTGAGTGGTCTAAAGACATCTGAGCTTTTTCTGTAAGCCCATAATAGAAGATGTCTAGCTGTACCCACTCTGAAAACATTTCAGAGGGGCATTTCCTTAGCATACCTCTATACCTCTCCCAGGCATTATAAAGGGCTTCATGATCCTCTTGTTTAAAGCCTTGGATGTCCAGCCTTAGCTGTGTCATCCTTTTTGGAGGGTAAAATTGATTCAGAAATTTGTCTAATAACTGTCTCCATGCTTTTATGCTTGCTGTGGGTTGGTTATTCAACCACCTCTTAGCTTGATCTTTTACAGCAAATGAAAACAGTAAGAATCTGTAGACATCCTGATCCACTTCTTTATCATGTACTGTGTCAGCAATTTGTAAGAACTGTGCCAGAAACTCAGTAGGTTCTTCCTGTGAAAGACCGGAATACTGGCAATTTTGCTGCACCACGATAATGAGTTGAGGATTTAGCTCAAAGCTGCTTGCTTTAATGGGAGGTATACAGATGCTACTCCTATATGCAGCTGTAATGGGGTTAGCATATGACCCCAAAGTCCTTCTGGACTGCTCAATCCACTTAGGTCCATGATGGTGAAAGGGAGATGATGTCGATATTATTTTATTTTATTATTATTATTATTATTTTTATCTTAATTAAAAGTAACCGAAAATAATAAAATAAAATGAATGAAAAATAAAATAAAAATTTGAAAACCAAAAAAGAATAAAATCAAAGCAAATTGAAAACTAAATTGATTAATTAATTAAAAAGATTTTGGAATTAGCAATTAAGAGGATATGATTGAAAATTATTTTGAAAAAGATTTGATTTTTGAAATGAGGAAAGAGAAAAACAACAAAATGACACCAAACTTAAAATTTTTAGAAAATCAAAAACAAATTTTCGAAAATTTAATGGAGAACACAAAGAAGACACCAAACTTAGAATTTTTAAAGGTAAAGAAACAACTAAGACTATGCAAATTCGAAAAATTAAGAGAAAGTAAAAGCATGCAATTGACACCAAACTTAAAATATGAAATTAGACTCAAATAAAAGACTCTAAACCAACAAAAATAAAATATTCCTAATCTAAGCAACAAAATAAACCGTCAGTTGTCCAAACTCGGACAATCCCCGGCAACGACGCCAAAAACTTGGTGCACAAAATCACAATCACACTTTTGTAATTCCGCACAACTAACCAGCAAGTGCACTGGGTCGTCCAAGTAATACCTTACGTAAGTAAGGGTCGATCCCACGGAGATTGTCGGTTTGAAGCAAGCTATGGTTATCTTGTAACTCTTAGTCAGGATATCAATAATTCTCAGATTTAATTGTAAAAAATAAAAGAACATGAAATAAATACTTGTTTTGCAGTAATGGAAAACAGGTTGAGGTTTTGGAGATGCTCTATCTTCTGAATCTCTGCTTTTCCACTGTCTTCTTCTTCAAGCACGCAAGGCTGCTTCCATGGCAAGCTGTATGTTGGGTTTCACCGTTGTCAATGGCTACCTCCCGTCCTCTCAGTGAAAATGTTCAACGCGCTCTGTCACAGCACGCTAATCATCTGTCGATTCTCGATCATGCTGGAATAGGATCCATTGATCCTTTTGCGTCTGTCACTACGCCCAACACTCGCGAGTTTGAAGCTCATCACAACCATTCAATCCCTGAATCCTACTCGGAATACCACAGACAAGGTTTAGACTTTTCGGATTCTCAAGAATGGCCGCCAATGAATTCTAGCTTATACCACAAAGATTCTGATTAAGAAATCTAAGAGATACACACTCAATCAAAAGTAGAACGGAGGTGGTTGTCAGGCACACGTTCATAGGTGAGAATGATGATGAGTGTCACGGATCATCACATTCATCAGGTTGAAGAACAAGTGGTATCTTAGAATAGAAGCAAGCGTGATTGAATAAAAAACTGTAATAATTGCATTAATCCATCAAGACACAGCAAAGCTCCTCACCCCCAACCATGGGATTTAGAGACTCATGCCGTAGAAGATACAATGTAAAACATGTAATGTGTCATGAGGTTCAGATACAATAGCAAAAAGTCCTATTATAGTGAACTAGTGACCTAGGGTTTACAAGAATGAGTAAATGATGTAAAAATCCACTTTCGGGGTCCACTTGGTGTGTGCTTGGGTTGAGCATTGAAGCTTTCATGTGTAGAGACTTTTTCTGGAGTTAAACACCAGCTTTTGTGCCAGTTTGGGCGTTTAACTCCAACTTTTATGCAAGTTCCGGCGTTAAATGCCGGGAATTCTGAAGCTGATTTGGAACGCCGGTTTGGGCCATCAAATCTCAGGCAAAGTATAGACTATTATATATTGCTGGAAAGCCCTGGATGTCTACTTTCCAATGAAATTGAGAGCGCGCCAATTGGGCTTTTGTAGCTCCAGAAAATCTACTTCAAATGCAGGGAGGTCAGAATCCAACAGCATCTGCAGTCCTTTTTCAGCCTCTGAATCAGATTTTTGCTCAGGTCCCTCAATTTCAGCCAGAAAATACCTGAAATCATAGAAAAACACACAAACTTATAGTAAAGTCCAAAAAAGTAAATTTTAAATAAAAACTAATAAAAATATAATAAAAACTAACTAAAACATACTAAAAACATACTAAAAACAATGCCAAAACGCGTATAATTATCTGCTCATCATGGAGTACGAAAAAATACTGAAATTAAAAACAGAATCAAAAATAGCAGAAGAAAAATCACACCCTGGAGGAAGGACTTATTGGCGTTTAACACCAGTAAGGAGCATCTAGCTGGTGTTCAACGCCAGAACAGAGTATGGATCATGCATTGAATGCCAGAAACATGCAGCAATCTGGCGTTTAAACGCCAGGATTGCACACTGAGGAAAGTTGGCATTCAATGCCAGAAACATGCTGTAGATGGGTGTTGAACGCCTAGAACAAGCTTAGAGCTGGCGTTTAACACCAGAAACAAGCACCAATCTGGCGTTAAACGCCAAGATTGCGTGCAGAGGGCGTTTTACACGCCTAATTGGTGCAGGGATGTAAATCCTTGACACCTCAGGATCTGTGGATCCCACAGGATCCCCATCTACCTCAACTCACCTTCTCTCTTCTTTACCAATCACCTTAATCCCTCTTCCCCATCACCTCTTCACCATTCACATCCATCCATCCTTCCCACCCAAACCCACCCTACATGGCCGAAACACAAACATCTATCCCTCTTCTTCATATCTTCTTTTCCTTCTTCTATTCTTTCTTCTTTTGCTCGAGGGCGAGCAACATTCTAAGTTTGGTGTGGTAAAAGCATAGCTTTTTTACTTTTCATAACCATTGATGGCACCTAAGGCCAGAGAAACCTCAAAAAAAAGAAGAGAAAAGGAAGACAAAAGCTTCCACCTCTGAGTCATGGAAGATGGAGAGATTCATCTCATGGATCCATAGCTCAGTAATAGAGCATTTGACTGCACATCAAGAAGAGCATGAGGAATTCCCTCATCAAGAAATCCCTAAGATACCTCAGGGGATACATGTTCCTCCACATAATTATTGGGAGCAACTAAGGATAGGAGCACCAAAATCACTAGGGATCATGCAACAGAAGTAAGGAAGAGACATAAAGGAGCTCAAAAAGCACCATTGGTCCTTCAAAAGGCACCACCTTCACTAAGGTGGACTCATTTCTTAACTTCCTTGTTCTTATCTCTCTGTTTTTCGATTTTTATGCTATATGTTTGTTTATGTTTTGTGTCTCTACCTCATGATCATTAGTATTGAGTAACTATGTCTTAAGGCTATGAATAATTCCATAAATCCTTCACCTCTCTTAAATGAAAAATGTTTCTAATTCAAAAGAACAAGAAGTACATGAATTTCAAAATTATCCTTGAATTTAGTTTAATTATATTGATGTGGTGACAATACTTTTTGTTTTCTAAATGAATGCTTGAACAGTGCATAATTTTGATCTTGTTGTTTATAAATGTTAAAATTGTTGGCTCTTGAAAGAATGATGAACAAAGAGAATGTTATTGACAATCTGAAAAATCATGAAAATTGATTCTTGAAGCAAGAAAAAGCAGTGAAAAAGCAAAAGCTTGCGAAAAAAAATGGCGAAAAAATTAGAAAGAAAAGAAAAAAAGCAAGCAGAAAAAGCCAATGGCCCTTAAAACCAAAAGGCAAGGGTAAGGATCCAAGGCTTTGAGCATCAATGGATAGGAGGGCCCAAGGAAATAAAATCCAGGCCTAAGCAGCTAAATCAAGCTGTCCCTAACCATGTGCTTGTGGAATGCAGGTCCAAGTGAAAAGCTTGAAACTGAGTGTTTAAAGTCGTGATCCAAAGCAAAAAGAGTGTGCTTAAGAACTCTGGACACCTCTAATTGGGGACTTTAGCAAAGCTGAGTCACAATCTAAAAAGGTTCACCCAGTTATGTGTCTGTGGCATTTATGTATCTGGTGGTAATACTGGAAAACAAAGTGCTTAGGACCACGGCCAAGACTCATAAAAGTAGCTGTGTTCAAGAGTGAGATGCCAAAACTGTTCAGAAGTAAAAAGCTACAAGTCCCACTCATCTAATTAAAATTAATATTCATTGATATTTTGGGATTTATAGTATATTCTCTTCTTTTTATCCTAATTGATTATCAGTTGCTTGGGGATAAGCAACAATTTAAGTTTGGTGTTGTGATGAGCGGATAATTTATACGCTTTTTGGCATTATTTTTAGATAGTTTTTAGTAGTATCAAGCTACTTTTAGGGATGTTTTCATTAGTTTTTATGATAAATTCACATTTCTAGACTTTACTATGAGTTTGTGTATTTTTTGTGATTTCAGGTAATTTCTGACTGAAATTGAGGGACCTGAGCAAAACTCTGATAAAAGGCTGACAAAGGACTACTGATGGTGTTGGATTCTGACCTCCCTGCACTCGAAATGAATTTTCTGGAGCTACAGAACTCCAAATGGCGCGCTCTCAACGGCGTTGAAAAGTAGACATTCAGAGCTTTACACAAATATATAATAGTCCATACTTTATTTGGAATTAGACGACGCAAACTGGCGCTCAACGCCAGTTCTATGCTGCATTCTAGAGTCAAACGCCAGAAACACGTCATGAACCAGAGTTGAATGCCAAAAACACATTACAACTTGGCGTTCAACTCCAAAAGAAGTCTCTACACGTGTAAAGCTCAATCTCAGCCCAAGCACCCACCAAGTGGGCCTCGGAAGTGAATTTCTGCATCAATTACTTACTTTTGTTAACCCTAGTAGCTAGTCTAGTATAAACAGAACATTTTACTATTGTATTAGGTGTCTTTTGACCATAGGTCCTTCTCCCTATTTTTGAATTCATATCATATTTTGGGGGTTGGCCATTCGACCATGCCTGGACCTTCACTTATGTATTTTCAACGGTGGAGTTTCTACACATCATAGATTAAGGGTGTGGAGCTCTGCTGTACCTCGAGTTTTAATGCAATTACTACTATTTTCTATTTAATTCGATTTATTCCTGTTCTAAGATACCATTCGTACTTCAACCTGATGGATGTGATGATCCGTGACACTCATCATCATCCATCCTTATGAACGCGTGCCTAACAACCACTTCCGTTCTACAAGCGAAAGCTAGAGTGTGTATCTCTTGGATTTCTGATGCACGATGCGTGGTTGCCCTCGCCTGATAATCGAGCCTTCCATTCCGTGAGATCAGAGTCTTCGTGGTATAAGCTAGAATTGATGGTGGCATTCATGAGAATCCGGAAAGTCTAAACCTTGTCTGTGGTATTCCGAGTAGGATTCTGGGATTGAATGACTGTGACGAGCTTCAAACTCGTGATTGTTGGGCGTGATGACAAACGCAAAAGAATCAAGGGATTCTATTCCGACATGATCGAGAACCGACAGATGATTAGCCATACCGTGATAGAGCATTTGGACCTTTTTCACTGAGAGGATGGGATGTAGCCATTGACAACGGTGATGCCCTACATACAGCTTCCATAGAAAGGAGTAAGAAGGATTGGATGAAAGCAGTAGAAAAGTAGAGATTCAGAAGGAACACAGTACCTCCATACACTTATCTGAAATTCCCACCATTGAATTACATAAGTAACTCTATCCTTATTTTCTGTTTATTTATTATTAATATTCGAAAACTCTCTCACCATTTATTATATGCCTGACTGAGATCTACAAGATGACCATAGATTGCTTCATACCAACAATCTCTGAAGTTATTGCCAATAACGCCCCTCAATGGGCCACAATGGTTGCCAACTTGCTCTGCTTCCCCTATTCATCACAAAGGCCAAAACTTCTTCAATTGAACCAAGAATGCAACAATGAGAAAGCCCACATTGCTAACCCAAATTGAAGATCTCTGAAGAAGTTTTGGGAGTAGTATAAATAGAAGAGATTGGTGTACTTGTAGAGGACTTTTACACACTTTTTGACACTTAGAACTTTTTCATACTCTTACTTGTTAGCACTTCCGGGAGGATACCTGGAGAGCACTTTTTCTTCTTGGAACTTCTCTTTTTCATTTTCTTAATCTTTAAGCATTTCATTATTCTTCTTCATCTTTCTTTGCAATTTAGTTTAATTTTGATTTATGGCAA